>JAZHYW010005498.1:0-2500 GCA_037355805.1 Ixodes ricinus
CCCGCGTCCTGTTTTTTTATCCGTAACATGGGTCTAAAGTATCAAACTGCCAATATTTGTTTACTAACTTCCAAAAAAAAATAAAAAAAGAACTTAAGTCAACTTGGAATGGAGAGTGTACTGGTAAGGATAGTATAAATATGTTCTTCCCATTATTTCTATTAAGAAGACAACGTTTGCCGTAGACGAATCAATGAATGGACGTCAAGCTAATCGAAGATGAAACCGAATAATGGAAATATGAACGGCATCATGAATCGTACAACGAACTGTTACACAGATGAGTGTCAGTCTAATCGAGCCTATTAATAATGAAAAACGCCATGGATGAATGAATGTATTTATCTAAAACTGACCCAAATTACGACAGAAGAATGATACAGAACGGTCAAAGCGCTTACACTTTTTTTTTTTCAGTTAAACAACTTGGCGGAGTCATCAGGAGCGACCACCCCGGCCTCCCCCCAGTCATTTTAACCACAATCCAATCCGCCACGACTGAGCAGCGAGAGTGTTCAACTCTGAGCGAGCGCCCACTGATGCTAAGCGACGCCGAGGGACGCCGAGTGATGCCGAACGACGCCGAGCGATTTCCGGTGACGCCGAGTGACGCCGAGCGACGCCGAATGATGCCGAATGACGCCGAGCGACGCCGAGGGACGCCGAATGATGCCGACTGACGCCGAGCGACGCCGAGTGACGCCGAATGATGCCGAGTGACGCCGAGCGACGCCGAATGATGCCGAGCGACGCCGAGCGACGCCGAATGATGCCGACTGACGCCGAGCGACGCCGAGTGACGCCGAATGATGCCGAATGACGCCGAGTGACGCCGAGTGACGCCGAGATGATGCCGAGACGACGCCGAGCGACGCCGAATAATGCCGACTGACGCCGAGCGACGCCGAGCGACGTGTGACCCTGAAGTTAGTCGGAACCGCCGCTAAGCGCTGGTGTACGAAGGACGCAGCCCTTTGGACCATACTCCCGTACTGCGAATTTTGACGTTGCTGGTTTAAGAATGCAATAGCCCCGAACTTCCATCGTTCTTGTTTCCTTCTTTTTTTCTTTTTTTTTACACGCATTATTGTATATATATTTGTAATTCGCAACTGATGAAGGAGTAGTCAGGATTACAACTCGTGATGTCAAGGGGAGGCAAATTCTGGCCGTCGTGACGTCATGAATGAAAACCACAAGATGGCGCCACCGAAACCTCTCCGCGCTAATAGCGAAATCCGGGACATAGCGCGTGCCCTGTACACATCGTCAAAGGGACACTGACTGGGTATTTATGCTCGCCAAGGTTTTTATTTGTACATGTCATGTGAGAGCCCAACTACCCAGAACACAATTTGCGGCTCGAAATTCCTTTTCTTTCCGCCCGAAAACCGTCAATCGAGAACTGGCCCGTTTGAGTCGCGCTCACCCTCTTCTCCGTGGTCACGTGCCGTTTTCCATGGTTTAGACACTACCACCAAAGATTATCGAAGTCGTGGGTCATCCTAGGCACAAACTCACTACTAAAAATAGACAAAAATATGATACCCATTTTTTGAGGCTTCTAGAAAACAGCAGATACATTGATTGGAAAAAAAAAAAGTAGCACAACCACTTGACTTTTAACATCTCTCTCCTCCTTTATATTTCTTCTTCCTCCCTAGACCGGTTTCGGTTTGAAGCAGTAGCGTTTTTCTTGTTTTATTTTTACATTTATTAAAAATATACGTGACGCTGTAGCAAAATATTGATTGGGTAGTCTTGTTCTGGTCGCCAACCTCCAGACGGCTTGTTTTTCTCAATCTCGTACACGTGTCGTAGGTTACGATACTCGAGAACGTCAACGATCCATATAGGTGCTCTATTTAATGAAGGTAATAAAATCGTTTATTAAAGTTCATTCGCTACCAACTCGTTTCTTTTTTCTTTCTCTCTTCATGGATGCAGACGTGTAAAAAAATGTAATTGCTCGTGTTTTTTTTGTTTTTGTTTTTTATCGTACAGAAACGAAATCTAAAAAGCACAATTATTGCAGACCTTAGATGGGGTCCGCGCCACGAACTGCGACGACGGCGGGAGGCGTATTGGCTTCCGGTGTTTTTGTTTCCAACCTACCGAAGCCACAACGGCAGTTATACTCTACGCTGCAGAGCTTCAGCATCGTATACCGGCACCAGCTGCGGCGTTGTTGTCGGTCGAGTATCCTGCGTCAACCAAAAAGTGTGCGACTGAGGCCGACGAACAAAACACACTGCGTTAACCCGTCTACATGACGTGCGAAATGGGACGGGGGCAGCAATAACAGACCGGTAATGATCCGCCAGGCCCCCTTTTTATTTTCCGCTCCTAGCGATTATATTCCTCTTTGACGTCGTTTTTATTACCAGTAGGTTCGTGCGTTTTATTCGCGCAGTTGGAAAAAAGATATACGTAAAAAAAAAAAAGATAGATAATCTGCCGTGCATTTCAGAACTTCCGTTCGGGGGTGCAGGTGGGCGGA
>JAZHYW010005498.1:5000-21230 GCA_037355805.1 Ixodes ricinus
GAGCGCCCGCTCCGCTTGGCAAGCAGCAGTAAAACCCTATGACCTACTATTTCCCAGTCTTCGGTGAAGGAACTAAGATTTCTCAGTTAAAATTTTCCCTCTCCACTAATCCCTCTGACAACAGTAAAACAGCCTGTACAGCCGTCCCTATCCATGGTGTGGTTCTGTCTCAGCATGTCTGTACACGGAACGCGAAAACTTCTTGCTCTATCTCAACAGATCCCCTTCCCTCTTTCACCACGGAGGCTGTCAACCATATCTCTTCCTGTTGGGATAGTTAGGGGTTGCATCGTCGGATCGGAGGACTCCAATCCGACGATGCAACTGGAGCTCATCGACCTCCAGTGTCTACCAGCGCGGAAGACTATGCATCGCGAATCTCAGCATGCATGAGTTCTACAAAAACCTGGACAAGAACAAGTACGGAAACCTGGTGGACCACGCGTTTGAAACTGTCGTCACTTTTCGGGAGCACTATATGTTTGTGAGCAGACCTTCTCACTGATGACTCTCAACAAGAACCGCCTTCGATCTGCCATGACGGACATGCCATTGCGTGATGTGCTAAAGACGGCAACGAGTGCGATGACACCTGATATCAGAAGCCTGACCGCAGTCAAAATATACAACACGTCGCACTTGGTGCGGCCCGCACAGCTTTCAATATACGTAATCTATGATATAGGCTAGGGCGGCGAAATAAGCCCGTTCGCGCGTTGTCCCGCAAGAGCTTAATTCTTAGCAAGTTATGCAGTGGGTGAAGGGTAACATTGTTGGAGAAATCTGACGCCTAAAGTTTAAAGTTGGTTCCTTGCGCAGTTTCTGCTTGCTTCATAGTAGGTTCTTGCTGCGGTCCTCGTTCCCTGTGACTTGAAAGCCGCGGTCACGCTACGAACACATCGTACAGCGGACAGCAGTGTGCAGACCGTCGCTTTCGCATGACGCACGAGCAGCGGGCGACTGCGGCCTAAGGAACTTTATTGTTAACGTGGAAGGTTACTTGGCTAGTTGCTCCGCGTTAGGGGAAACCTGATAAAGTGAAGCGTGATAAGCGTGGCCGCGAAACTCGATGCTGATTGGTAAACGGGGGAGGTCGCGTGACCAGAGGGGCAGGCGAGGAGGAGTGAGGTAGGCGAGGGGAGCTCCACCACCTGTGCGCACTGAGGGTGAGGAGCTCGCGAGCGTGGAAGGCTCTGGAAGATCGCCAGGTTTATCGGCCAAATTATGCGGCAGTTTCGCTTCGTTCATGGAACGACTATTGCGTATGCGCGAAACTCAGAGTATTGCTAAACGCTTGGGGTGTTAGAACGTTTCATGTATGTAACACAACTGTTTAGCAATTTGCCACGCATTTTCTTTTCTACGATACAATACAATAAATTTAAATGCCCTTATATGAAAGGTGCAATGACCGCGCACTGGCACAGTTGTTGCCCGTTTGTGGTTAACGGCTCAAAAATATTTCTACAGCTGTTTTACGCGCACCCTTACATTTACTACATCTTTTTGCTTTTTTTTGTTACATGATGACATCTGCCACAGCGTATGGCCAGATGGTCCGATTGGAACCGTTTCGCTCGATACCCAAAAAGAACTGTGCACTGAAGGCACATCGAACGGTCTCGACCGCCCCGTGGGTGCATCCTACAGGGGCGCCAAATGGTTGCAGCAAACCCTGTTTGCGGACACCTTGTCCGCCAACAAAAGCTTCGTGTAAGCAAACTTCTATTCGTTCGCCCCCGGGACAATATAAGCTGAAACACTCGATCTGGACTATTTTTTGCACATACAGTTCCCACAATCTCTATTCTCTCCCTAATCGACGAAGAGTTGGAAGGTTGAGACAAAAATATGCTTTGCGTTCCAATGCATGCTTGAAGCCACAGCTCCGGTGAAATATTGTTAGTCACCGGTTTGCGTCAAAAATGGTTAAACACATTACAAGACACATCTCAACTAGTAATCGAAATTACAAATCGGAATTGTTTTTTCTCACAAAGTTATTGAAGTTTTAGATTTTGTCTGAGAAGTTGAGAGGATCTCCTGTCAACACTGAAACCGTGATGTCCAGTGCTGTGATATGGGAGGCACTCAGCTTGTCCTTGACGGCTTACAAGAAGGTGAATGGTGCGAAAGGCAAGCTAGGAAAGCTCACGCCGGCAATACAAAAACAAAACAAACAAAAAAAAACGCTAAACATTGTTGTTGTTCTTTTTGTTGTTGTCGTTTTAGAATTCCCTAGGCTTCCAAGTTATTCAGCTCTCAGTCGTTTTGACACTGTATGGTCCTTGTGCTGGATAGCCTATAGGGTATTGTTTCAGTACCAATCTATAGATCTGCGTAATAATCTTATAAACTACCATAAATGACTGAACGTGGTTCATCGGGAGGGCTAAAATAGACCATTGTCAAGCTGTAAGTGTGGTACCATGGACGTCGCCATGACAGACTGCTAACAGAAGCAACCCAACGGTTGGTTACATGGTGCAAACTGCAAAAGAAGTTCGAGCGCGTGATTGGCCAATCTCAGCGATGGTGGTGCCGCACTGTGAGAATCGCGCTCCCTAGCTCCCGGATGATCGGCTTCCGAACGAAAGGTGCTTGCTTACACCTTCGAGACGTTGAACTATTAGGTACGGCGCTTACATCGCTCGTATTTCACGAAATTAGAATTAGGTACGCGTCGCGCACTCAACCTCGTCCTGCTGTTCTACGACGATCATCCAGATGACAGCCACTTGGACAAGAACATAGCGTGCCCCCTATATAGGCCGTGAAAGTTGCGAATCACTCCCGTCTGTTTACCCGTGCATATATACGACGTCGATCTGGTCGCGTTCGTAACGAGCTTGCATGAACGTAGCTGTTTGTGGACGCGCTTTTGTGAGAGACGCTTTTCGACGTAACGTTCGTTTTGCAAGCGCTTATTGCCGAGGAGATGCAACCGCCGCGCCCCAAGAGGCTAACTTTAGAACTACTCCCATTGGGGGAACAAAAAATAATGACGCAGCGTTCGGTTGGGGCTCCTGTTCTCCTGTCGCCCGAGGAGGGGCTCTTTTGTAGCCACTCCGAGCTTACGCGAACAATGCAGCATGCACCGTGAATCTATCTGTCCAGCAGCTGCTGAGCACGAAGACCGAAAGGGGTCAAGCTCGCATCCTCTGACGGCTGCTTTCGACAGACATCCGGCTTGTTGAGTCCCGCCAACGTCACTTGGTTTGTTGTCAACACTTCTTACGTTACCCCGCGCTCCATCCAGGAAGATTACGTAAATATTCGTGTCCACGGGCCTTGTGTTTGGTAAACACTGAGCTTTAGGGCGGAAAACAAACTGGACAGAGCTCCCCCTATAGTTCATCTGCTCGCGAATAGCAAATAGTGTACGAGTTACGTGTATGGTTTTCGTTGTGTAAGATCTACGTCCGGATCTTGAATGAGGTGGGAGGAGCCAGCGCAGTCGGTGAACATGTCGACAAGACATACATTGATGTATATATAACTGACAGACAACGAAACAGAGGGCGTGGTGAGTCCCGTGCATCTCATTATCGCTCGACAGCCAATCAGATTGCGGCATTAGATCCGCCTGATGACGTCATAGAAAATAATTTCGCTGTTGTCTCTGCGTTTGATAACGTCAGCTTTAGGCTACTTTCTCTCTCTTTTTTTCGGTTAGGCAATATCGCTGTCAAGGCGTCATTTCTTCGCGTTTAGGAATTAGATCAATAGAAGGGTCGAGTTCAGCCATTCCAGGAAAGCGATTGGTCCCGGTGTCTCCATTCCTATAGCAGTTCGAAGGAATAAAATCATCGGAAACTCTAATACCCCGGTATAGGGTTGGAATGGAATGGGAGCGCCCATTCCGCAACATTGCCTCGAAAAGACAGATACGAAACTGCAGGCGTGTAAAATAGACTGGGTCCGGCAGAACGCTTTCCTTTGTCCGGCAGTAGGGCAGTTGCTATTTCATTGCCTGATCCGTCTTCCTCAAACTCGCCCATAGGCCTGTCCGACCCAAACTCGACTCTCCGACGCCACGCCAGATGCAGAACGATCGTAATGTTGCTGTTTCTCCGTCCTAGTCTTCTCATTCTTCTCCCAAAGGGCATCGCCAATATGCCGTTTCCTTTCCTGCAGGATCTCATGTTTCTTAATGCCGCATCGCTTCGGGGCGCTTGGTTTTCTGGAGCAGCGCGTGCACGAAGAACGGACTCCTACCTGCGCATGCGCAATGCATATTAGAGTCACACCGCTCACGCGTCATACAAAGGACACCGAGAAAGACAAAGGAGAAATACTAGATAATCTGCTTTCTTGCCGACGATGTTTTTTTTATTTATTTATTTGTTTTGATTTAAATAAATGCTACAAGCGGCCACAATCTAAAATTTCTGTTTGATTAATATTAGGCCTATGTGGTTGTCGGCTCAAAGATATTTTCAAGGCGAAATCCTTACTTGCCCCATTGAGCGAAAATTCGGAGTAAACGGCCATAAAATTGTGATTGCACTGCACGCGCCTCTCCAACGTATGCTCGAGGACGATCGCTAGAAGTCATCCTTGACTGGTTTTCGGCTTCCTATACGTAAGCAATCTTAAATGCACTCGTGTATTTTTTCTTTATATTTTTTGATTTGCGTAGGGTCATGTAATGTGCTCAGACGTTCGCATTTTTTTCACCCCAAGTCTCATCATTCTTACAGTGTTCCAGCTTTCTGCGATACTTATAGTCTGTGACAGATTTAGAGTGAAGTGGAAGCTCCTCCCACCCCTTCCCATTTTAGAAGAGCGAGCACTGGAGAAGAGGCGACCTCCTCTCCAGAGCTCGCGCTGCTAAAGTGGAAATGGATGGGAGGAGCTTCCCCTGAACTCTTAACATGTTACCGACTATAGTTTCTTTATTCGGGTCGAAAAACCGGGTCTTATTTTCTCGATCGTTTCCTGTTGCAGGTTAAAGGGGTACTAAACCACTTTTTGCGGATAGTCTATAGTTATTATGGTCATAACTCAATCTGCAAGCTCTAAACATGATCAAAAAAGATTACATATAATGTTTTTGACTGTCGTCAGGTGGGCGGTTTCGACCCCACAATTAGTTACGTCATCAAGCTTTGTGAAGGCAAGACTGAAAGAAATAGTCCCCTTTTATCCTCGCAAGTTCACCGCGACCAAGAAGCTTCCGAATCAGTGGCGGTCCGTGCAAGTACACTTGGGCCAGACTAGGACCAGTGCGCCTCTGTAAGGTCACGAACATTCCAACCCGATATCGTTTCATGACCCCTTTAATTGTGAAGCAGGCCGGGCATTACTGTAACGTTTGGTTTTCTATGATGCTTAGAGCCTACAGAATGAGGTATGACCATAGGAGCTAGGGCAAGCTCCTCTCACAAAACCATCCGCTTTTTCTACCTTAGCAGAGCGAACACTGGAGAGGGGGCAAGGGGAGAGGAGGAAAGCACCAATCACGGCGAGCAAAGGGCTTTGCGGGAGGGGCAATTTGTCCTGCTGTTTTGAAGCGCCAATTTTGGAGAAAAATGGAAGCTGACGCTGACAAATACTCCTGCTTTTCCGTGACGTTAGAAGAACGGTGCGTTCGTATTGGCTATCGTAGCGACAGCTGGCCCCGATTCCGATTTTCCATAGAGGAATCTCTATGGAAAATCGGGATCGTGGGCCAGCTGTGATACAAATATTTTGTTTTATTATTTTATGTTACAAGATAAGAAGTAAGTATATTTGTACAGGATAAGAAGTTTGTGCAGTGTAAAGATCGAACTACCGGTGTTCAGGTCTTTAGCTGATTCTATTCTACGGTATGGAATTACATTATGTGGGCCTTGTTCTTAATAGAAGACCAGATCATTAGACAGCATTTTGGGACAGACGGTAAAAAAAACATTGCATACGGAACACCGCACGGAACATAACAGGTGGAAGAGAAAGCAAAGAAGCTCCACATTCTATTTTTCATAAATGTCCGTAGGTATGTTAATAATACTCCCTGGAGAAGGGGAACAAAGGGCACAAAGGACAAACACATTAATTGCATTAATTGCATTATAACCATAGATATGTTACGTTTCTAAATTATTACTACGATTCTACTTATGTAAGATGCTAGGGCGTACAGATAGAGGTTTAAGGTTTCCAGAATATACAGACGGTATGGCAAAAGATGTAGTTATCACTATATTCCCACTTTATGTAATGAGCTTAATGAGCCTTTAATAAAAATAAATTATATTAAATTACAAAAAAATAACAAAAAAATTGTGCCACTCATCTACTCCTTAAACGTTGCTATACTTAATTCTACTACTACTTCTAATAATCTTTATTTGCTCAGGAGAGCCGCGGCACCGCAGAAAGGCAACAACAGCCCGTACCATGAAGGCCCGCGGTGCCGCGTTTAGTGATGCTGATTGTGTGATGATATAATATACAAGATGAAAATGATGGCGACTTTGATCGCCATCATGTCCCTCTTTCGTTATCGTAAATTAGAAACCAACACGCTCAACCATCTACATTAAGGCCGAACCGCATGTAAGTGATTTGGCGAGCGACGAGACAAGCGACGGCGACAGCGACGAGAGTCAGGCGACGAGCGACGAAGATTTCTCACTGTCGCTCGCCGCGTCGCTCGGTTTTTGGATTTCTAGAAAACACCGCTCATCGCCTCGGTCGCTTGCTCCCGTCGCTTTCATGCGGTTTACCTCGTCGCGCGACTGACCGAGCGACAGCGAAGCGGGTCGACGTCGCTTGTCTCGTCGCTCGTCAAAATGCTTACATGCGGTTTACACTTTATTGTCTTGCGTTTGTTGATGTTCCTTTTTGTGCTTGCTGAATGTCTGCTTCACAATGACCTCTACTTTGTTGTGTTCATTGATTGTCGTTTTATTTGTTTTCTGACGAATTTGGGCATTGTTTTGTATTACTGTTGGTTTCGATGGCAACATTCATTTTCGTTTTCTTTTTTTTCTTGCTGCATTGATATGTATTTTGCAGGGTTGTCTGGCAATACGCACAGGCAGGATGCTGTTTTTGTAGACCATGCATTATTTCTGTGTTTGTAAAGTGTATAAATTATTATTATTATTATTATTATTATTATTATTATTATTATTATTATTATTATTATTATTATTATTATTATTATTATTATTATTATTATAGACTGCATGTGACTGAGCTTTCTGAGCGCTTTGCTCAAAAGTAAGCAAAATATATTAGCTTTTTTTCTTTTTAGCAGCGCAAAAAGGAGAGGGAACAAGATGGCGCCATATTTTCCAGAAAAATTACGACACAGAGTGAAATAACGAAATCGCACAAGAGTAGAGGCTACCTAAACCTATAGCGCGGCACATAATGAGGAATAAATCAAGTGTGCGAGGTAAATAAACTACGTGTTTCTGAACAAAAAAATAAATAAATAAAATAAACGCATGGGCAGTTGAAACGAATCGGGAGATATATTTATTCTTGGATAAATTGTAGGTGTCACTAGCTTTTTTTGCGTCTTTTGTACAGCAATGATTAGCTTTAATAGTACTCTGTAATTTAAAAAATATATATATTTTTAACAAAAATTAGGTATTAAGTGTATGCCAGTTGGTGAGTTGTGTAATTTTTTTCCCCCGTGGTAAGATATAGTAGGTTAAAGTTGCGTACATATTCGTCGTGCGCACATTAGAAAGCCCGTGTTAGCAGTCGTGCTTTCCCGGCTTAATTACTCATCTAGAGCGTCAGCCTGTGTCGCCATACCTCAATGGCAAACATCTAACGGCTCATTTGCTCCACTTTTGTAAATTACTACACTCGTTTTCACCGCGAGAACCGTTGTTTAAAAAAGAAGGTCCTTCTTCTGTGGAGCATATACCCCTTTATGTAGATAATTAAGATATATGTAGGTGCATTTTAGACTGCTTATGTGTTATCTTATCAAGGCGTAAAGGCCTGTTCACCTCTTGCGACCGAGTACGACCGAGAGAGACCAGACCGGTTTTAATCCTTTTGCGACTTCTTAGACCGGATGCGCTGCCGGCGAAGCTGGTCCTAAGAGATCGCAAGAGGCTTAAAACCCGGTTTGGTCTCTCTCGGTCGTACTCGGTCGCAAGAGTGGGAACGGGCCTTTACGCCAAAAGCGTCGCGTCTTTCTCCTACAACCAAACCTTGTACGAACTACATCGGGCGGCGTGTAAACAGCGCGCAAAACTCTTTTTTTTTTCTTCTTTTTTTAGGTGATTACGAGTATAGTAGAATGGTAATATTTTGTTCCAATTGTGTTCGCTATATATCTGCTTTCCACATGGCAACTTGTGTGGAAATATTACACTGACGTCATTCTGAAAGCGATCCTGGACCGTTGCTTATAAGTTATAACATAGCGCCTCCTCTATACTCACAAAGCCTGGCAGTTCGACGGCGGAGCCATACAGTGCCCGGTCGCAGATTTGGAGCGCGAGGATCTGGTAGCACGGAGAAGTTCTCGGGGAACCTGGTCGTCAGCGCACAGCTTTTGCAGCGGCGAGGACCCGAAACATGGTTTTCAAACCCGACGAGAAAAGAAGCGGTAGTGCGAGGAACTGCGAAGAGCACGAGCGGACATTCCATCGCTCGGGAGAAGTGTGTTTCGGCGTCTCGCCGCAGCGGGGCGCCCGTCACGTGGCTCTCCTCTCATCCGTTGTCTGCCGCTCTACCTTTTCAATTTCGCGCCCATCGTGGCGTCTGCCAGCTTTGTATACATGGGTTGCGTGACGTCATATCCTTCCTCCTTTCTGGTGGCCAAAACCTGCAGTTATACTTCGTTTCACCGTATGTGCGAGCGAGAGCAAAGCTGGAAGCGCGAGCACGAAAGCTCCCGTGCCTTCAGGCTTTGCTCGAGGAGCGCGCAGCTGGCCAGAAAGCCGCAAAAGCGCTGGTCTCGCGCTTCTGCTTTGGCTTCACTCGCAGATAAATTGAAACGAAGTATAATGAAGCTGTGCTCTCTCGTTTCCGCTCGCTCGCGACGCTCATGCACTGCTCGTACAATATGCACAGTAAAGGCTACGTCGAGGAAGTTCAGCCACCAGAAAGGAGGACCAAATTACGTCAGTGCAACCTATGTATAGATAGGGTGCCTTCATGTGCGCTTTGCTTGGGGTGATGACATCTGGCCATTTTGTTTCAATTCTTCTTTTTATACTTTCGTTCTGAAGCACGTGCAAAGAGCGTGTCGTTGCACGCGCCCGTGGCGCTGACTGTGCTACGGCGACATCTTGCCTCCGGCGATTTCTGTGTATTCTCCGTGAGCGCGTGCTGTCGGCATCGGGCACCACAAAGGGTGGCATCACCCTAAACAAAAGGCCATTGAGGCGCGCTATGGTTATAGATAGCGACTATAATCTTACTTTCAGGTAAAAAAAGAAGCCATAAAAAATTACATCGAGCAAGATGAGACAAGCCACAGGTAGTGCCCTCCGCCTTGAAGACCTGGGCCGGCTTGCTAGAACAGCGTCTCAGCTGAGACTGGGTGAAAGAAAGCACTGCAAAGGCTGGGGCGCGCGTGCGTCTTCGAAAACGCGGCTTGAATCCCGGTCAGCTCGTGCGTTGGCTTTGGCTGTTCTTTCTTTCTCCCAGTCTCAACTGAGACGTTGTTTCTAGCACGCCGGCCCATATCAAGGAAACAAGCCAAAGTACAAGAAATATTTTTTATATATTTTGGAAGTTTTAAAATATGCAAACTTCAGTAACGAAGCCCGTCGAGATATTTTAATTGATGTACTCGACTTGCGATTTTTTATTCTTCAACAAACTTGTTCCGGAGAGCAACGATAAATAAAACCAAAATTGAGGCAAAAAAATGCATGTTATAATATGGGTACATACTTTAGAAATTATAGCATTATCCGGACCATAACCCGGAAATTTACAAATGTCTATTTTTATTCAATTTTTTTTTCTCTCTCTTTTTTTTTTTTTTTTGCTTTACGGTTTATAGGAATATTTTTTTAAAGATTTGTTATGACGAACATGCTGGAATTTTTCGGTAACAGACCATGTTAAATGGACAATGAAATTAATTTTTGGGCTTCGATAAATGATTTTTGTATTAGGACCTTTACTAATCGGATATCGTTTAATGGTCCTAAAGAGAACCGAAGTCACTGAATGCTGGGAAAGTAGCGTCGGCGCCTTCCTAGCTCTCTGCTAGCCGGACACGAACAGATACCGTACAGACGACCAAACCTCGCAAGATGATTGGCTGATTGGTATCAGTTGCCATGGCAATCGCCATTTCGGTCCATTCAAATCTTCGAACCTCGAAAGGGATCGTTCTGAACCAATTGCGCCAGGATCGCTATATAGAGCATCATCAAAGCGTTCCTTTCCAATATAAGCGTCTTCAGCTTTGTGCACGCAATCAACTTATCGATCATGTTTAATCTCGACAGATCTCTCACAATGGTAGTCTTGTCGTTGCCTGTTTCAAGAGAGGGAAATTCTTTTCAATGCCGACCACCTACGCCGCATGCGGTGCGGTGCGAACATGCGCGCCTGTACCTGGATAACGAAAATTTGTGTTCAAGAAATGCCTTTGTAAAGCGACTTGTCATCGGGAATTTGGATCGGCTCACCAATAAAGGAGAGGTCAACGAAAAACTGCTCATTCCATGAATTAAAAATGGCGACCATACCGTTTGGCGCCATAGTTCGTTTCACCTTATGTGCGAGCGAAGGCAAAGCTGAAAGCGCGAGCACGAAAGCTCCGTGCCTTCAGGCTTTTGCTCGAGCGCGCGAGCTGGGCAGAAACGCAAAAGCGCTGGTCATCGCGCTTCTAGCTTTGGCTTAATTCGCTCGCAGATAAAGTGAAACGAAGTTGAGTTTCCCAGAATCCAGTAGCTTTAAGAAAATCAGTACACGAGAGCAGAAAGCCAAAAACCTGCTTTTCGGTACGATATTTTTTTTTAAATATAGCGTGCTATATTTTACTTTTATTTCCTTCGAAAGCTCTCCTCCTTATCGCTGTGATGCATTCATGATGCCTAACTTTCGTCAGCCCAACCTAGCTTCACTCACTGTACAAAGGGCCGGATTCAGAAATATAGAATCCCTGGGCTAATAAGCATCCTGTTCTCACCCTTGCTGTGGTGAGGAGGTAGTGGGTGAAATACAAGTGCCTTTCCTTATCATGTGCTGAGAATCCTTTTTTTTTTCTGCTCATTAATTTGAAAATTGAGAGTGGATTAGTTTCTTGAACGTCCTTGGTCTGTTTCGGCGCTGCGCTCGCAGCCACCACGTTGTGAAAGATAAGCAAGGGTTCGCGGCTACGCGAGTTGAAAGGCTGGCTGTTGCATCGTCTTGTTGTTCAAGACAGTATCTTCCCGATTAGTCGCGTGCTTATGTAACACGCGGAGTACAGCTGTCGGCGATCTGGTGACTACGGGCCCACCGATTGCTAGTCGCTGTGCTCGCAAGTCCTCTGTCTGACAAACTCGCTACCAGATTGCAGACAGCAAGGGGAGCAGGTGGGGTTCATGTCTAGAAGAAGTTTTCTTCGAAAGCACTGTCGATTTCCGTTTGCCTGGGTGACGCTGGCGCACCGTCTGTGCACTGTAGACTGGTTATATGTAAACGCGAAATTTGATCACATCGCTATTCTCACTGAGAATTTCGAATCTTCGATATAATCAAATTACGCTTTTACTGAGTTGTTTCTGAAGTTTGACCACGGATTTTGACATCTGCACACACGGACAAATAAAGTACCTACTTTGAAGTGCTGTTACACAAAATTTATTTTTATTTATTGTTTAATAGTTTGTCCGTAGTTTTACCTAGGCTTCCACGTCTACGAACGCGGCTTCCCACACGAATAGAGCCGTATTCAAAACCGGTAGCCAGACACTTTTATTGAACAACAATAATAACCCCCTCCCCCCCCCCCCCCCCCCCGGATCGTGGCTGAGTTTGAGTCTGGACATCAGGGCAGAACCAGACAAATAGTTTCTTCTCTAATTCAGGCCACCAAGCCTCTCTCTATCTAACTTACCCCCCCCCCCCACACACACACACACACACAAAATAAAAGAATAAAAACGTGAACGTATTGTGATTGCATTGCAACAGTGAAACGTGCACAGTCTTGCATGAGCAACGCGCGATAACCTTCAAGAAGGCGTCCGGGGCTAGTTGCCTTCCCGTGCGATAGATGGCGCTCTTTTATCTATAGGGCCTAAAAGGTAAAACAAACTGGCTAGGTGGCGTAAGCTACCACCCGATCCAAAGGGCTCAGCCGGATTCCTCCATCCATCCAGCGGTCTATATTTCTAGAGGCATAGAAGCTAGTGATGGGCCGAACTTTTGCCGAATCGAAAGTTCGGCGCCGAATCTTGGGATTCGGCTAAGCCGAACTTTTGCCGAACTTTTCTAAAGATTCGGCAAAGATTCGGCAAAAATACATTGTTACCTGACTTAACATTGATATTGAGATTTTTCTGGCGAAAAAAGGTTTTATGTCTTTTTTTCTTAACTTAAATGCAACATGTAATGCTTATTGACACAGTTATTACTAAATAAGGTGATATTCTACAAGGTAATTGTATCGGTGTCGTTTTTGTGTGTTTACTGGCAATTTTAGTGACTGCTTGCAGAAGTGGCGTGACAACGAGGTTGGGTAGAAGCGAGAGTTTCGGTTTTGAGGCATCATCGCAAGCCTGCATGTGTGTGTACATTGTTAAAATGAAGGCAATAATACTACGTTCTTGCTTTCTCGGGTAATCACCGTTTCGTGTGCGAAAACGATGCAACGGTTGCTGAGCCTTCAGCAGAAGAGATAACAATATTATCGTATTTGATATTATTGTAAATATGCATGTTTTTCGATTTGAGTAACTTGGCGTCAGCTTTGCATAAAAATGTGCGTCCCATGCTCGCAACCTCTCGTTTTTAACCTTTAAAATGCGGGTTTCTGGTGTTAGGACATACACGGACGTTTAGGAAGATGGGGAGAGTTAGGAATGTCGGATGTGAGACGTCGAGCATTTCAGTTCTGTTTAATTTTATGCAGATACATGAAAATCGCGAAATAACACTAATTGAAAAAGCAATATTATTTTGTTTTGGTACACACTACTTCTGAGCCGAAAACAGAATTGTTATAACTGCGAGGAGTGCTTTAAAGTAATTGTCGGCCAATGTTTCAACAACCTCGTTTCATCACTGGAAAGGCCACATGAAAATCACGTTATCCACTGTATATATCCAGAATGCACCGCATCATTTGTCACTTGCGCAGTGGACTGCGTAAATTACTGTTCGATCTTCTATTCTTGAGGCAGAAAATATTGAAGACAACCACACTCGCTCACAAACGCACAGTTACCGTGTTGCCTACACCACACATCGCCGTAACCGCTAGTTGTACTACACTGCACGATGGTAACCGCACGACTGCACGGCGTCCATTTGCAATCCATGGCCCCGTCGCGTTCTCGCGCGTGCGCAGACATTTGCCGAATTTTTGCCGAATCTTTGCCGAACTTTCCTTCAGAAGTTCGGCATTTGCCGAACTTTGCCGAATCTGAAGTTCGGCAGATTCGGTCCATCACTAATAGAAACCATAGAAGGCATGCGACCTTTTTTTTTTTTTTTTTTTTTTTTTTTTTTAGTGGTTTAAAGCGACGAAGACAGAGAGAGAGTTCGTGTTTTGCCTCGCTTCGTGAGCAGCCACGGCAAACATTTGAAGCGCGCGCCGGTTCCCGTCAAAGGAAGTGCCTCGATTTGATTTAAAGGTGTCGGTTCACGACGTGAACTTTAGTTATCGTACGCCACATCCGGTTCGCAGGAGCCTCCCGTGGAAAAACCCCGGGGTCAAGTCTCCCCAGTCACTGGGTCTCGGTTTACTATCGGCTCCGTTGGCTCTCACTGATAACGTGCCTACGAGGCGCTTTCATTCATCGCAGAGCTTCGCCGAAAAAGCGCCGTCGCCCTCACGCAGACGGCGCCAGCCAGTACCACCAAGATGACAGCTTGGGGCGGGTAGGTAGCCACTAACGATGACGTCACGTGCGTGCCTTGTCTTCTAGGTGGTATTACGACAGCAGTCGGCATTCTGTTGTCGTCTGCGAGCTCAGCAGCAGACGACGCTGGTGTCGTCTGCACTGCAAGTCGAGAGGAGCAGACGACGCCGGTGTCGCCTGTTAGCCGAGGAGCAGACGACACGGCGTCGGGTTCGACATTCTGACCCTCGTAAACCAATTACGGGTGTCGTATATCAAAACTGCACGGACTCGGCGGTGTTGGTTAACATACGTGGACGCTGCAATCGCCTGTTTTAAGCGTAGACACACCGATAACCATATCAGCCGAGAAAAAGAAAAAAAGCGAACCGATTAAAGAAAAAGAAAAAGTACGCCGATTAGGGTTTTCGGGTGTACATTTTACGGGCGCCTGGAACGCGTCTCCGACTGGTGAACGTAGCGTCCTATTCTGCCCAGAGTAGTCCTGAGCTGACAACAGACGACGTCGGATGTCGCGATCCTGACGGTTGGGCGTAAAGGTTCTGTATAATAATGCGTATATTGTTTTCTTGGCGTCCTGGTCACAGATACAAGCAATCCTTGTTTTCGTTGGCCAGCACTTAGACTTAGGCTAGGTGGCGCAAGCTACCGCCCGCTACAAAGGGTATAGCCAGTAACATCCATCCATCCATCCATCCAACATGTTTTCATGTGAAATAAAGTTGTTATTAGTAAGACATCACCATCATCGTTATCATTCTCCCCACTTTCTCAACTTTTTAGTTTTAACCACTGATGTATATATAGTAGGTGGGATCGCGGATCGAGGCCTGTTTTGCTGGGGTCGAGTGGCATCACCGGCGGCCATTGCTTGACACCAGCAAACGCATTGAACCCTATGGTGAAAACGTGAAAGGGTGATAATTCCCTCATTTTTTATATATTTTGGACGACAAAACTTAGACCAAGTTTTCAAGGAATGACGAAAGAAAACCTTTGCTTTGTGACTTCAATACTTCCTAGACTAAAGGTTTAGAGGAAATTTGCTATCCTCCCTTGACTTCCTCCACGGACTCCACGAGCAGCCAGTGGGAGCCACGCCGTCATGCAAGCAGCCAGAAAGGTCTGCTTCGATGCCATGCTTACTTTTACATTTTTGCTTACGAAGGGTTGCAGGTTGCGTTTGAAGCATCATCTTTGTTTCCAAATCAAAGCAGACGATGTCAGATCTACTCTTGCTTGCTACAGTAACTTCTATTTTTAAGATATTCTCATACGTACCTTTGTTCGTAGTGCGAGTGATCTTAAGCAAAGGAGGGGGGGGGGTTGAAGCATGACGAAAACGATGCGGAACAGTCGAGCAGACAAGTACCGTCGAGGGCAGCACACGACAGAGATTGGCACGTTGTTTGTGTGATTTCATAACATTCTCAAGAGTTACTGACGATCACAAATTCTGTCTTACTACTTCTGGGAAACCTCAAACGTTTCTCTATGATAAACTTCACAGGAGCTTCAAAAGGTTCATTTTTGTTCATTCCTTCCATAGACTTGCGTGTATTGCCTGGTGTCGAGCAATGGCCGCCAGTGGTGCCACCGTCGGACTCCCGATACGCGATCCAGCCTATCACAATAGAGATCAGTGCTGTTAAGGGAACTCCGGCGATTTTTTGAGCAACCCCAACTAACTATATTTTCGAAATCGCCGTCCTTTACTCTTTCCAGTATGCTATTTAGTATCGCGAAATTCAGAATAGTTACTGTGAAATCGGCCAATGAAATGACGCCAAAACCAAGATTCGAATATACCTGCGCTTTTCATTGCTGTGACGTCACGGTTGAGGCAGGCTTGCGGTTCGAGCGGACAGTCTAAAAATGAACTATGCCGAGCATTTGTTTCTTGCTGCTGCTGGGAGCTGGAGCGACTTACAGCATTCATTTGACACCACAAAACCGTTTGTAATCAGTTGGGAACAAAGTCTACGCCCAAAGAGTGAACCCTACCCAACCATGACGTCACTTTTCAATGTTGCCAGTAGAGCTTTTCACTTTGAAAAACACGATGAGGACCAAAATTGTAGATTCTGTAACTTAGCGAAAAAAAGTTATTGTGTCCAAATATTTGGGTTACTATTTCAGCGATGTTTGTGTGTTTTAGCAAGTTTTTAGGCAAATCGGGGACTATGAAGAATAACGGCGGATACCCCTAACCCGGAAAACGCTATGCGGA
>JAZHYW010005500.1:0-60981 GCA_037355805.1 Ixodes ricinus
CGGACTAAGTTACCCAGTTTGACTGGTCTAATCGTTCAAAAACTATACAAATGATTATTCCTGAGACTAAAATTTAACACCTTCAAATCTGTTTCATATTTTATTTTTGTTCTTTTTTAAGTCACCGAAATGTCCATGAATTAAAGGGCTCAATTTTTTTTCTATCACACTGTTCAATTTTTATTTAGCTTCGAGACACAATTTTCTTCTGAAATGTAATTTGAAGTGTCATCTAATAAATTTATAAATTTCATTAAATTACTTTTTATTACCTTAATGCCGACTGTGGTGTATCTTCATCCGCGTGACTCGAGCTTCTCATTTGGCTGTCTGTCAGCGGCTGTTCGTTACCGTCATGTTTAATGAAACGCGCTGCATCCAAAGTAGACTAAAGCAAGGTGGCCATACGTCGTGAAAGTTCGTTTGCTCCTTCATATGTGCAGTTGTTTACATCACAAATGCGCGAATTGCCGTGCCCGTCTTTGCCTTTCGATGCGCCAAAGACGCAGTTTACAACACCTGCTCGCCGTACAGTTCCTCTTTAAAAGCCTCAGGGCATGGCGGCTTTCCATCGCCATTATTACCTCTGTAGTCAATCAGATTACGGAAATATCAAATACTGCAAACGACTTAATTTTGGCGAAAACTTACACTTTCGTGAATTTCGCGAATCACCTGCGATTCGCGAAAAATAGGTCCCGCGAACAATTCCGGTAAATGGAAACACATTGAACTCCATTTTGATCCCACCGTGTCGCGAAAAATTAGAACCAGCGAATTATCCCAGAACTTCAGCTTTCTGACCTAAATCGCGAAATATTGAGCCCGCGAAAAATAAGTCGTTTACAGAGTATGCCGAAAACGATTTCGAAGAGAGGACGACAAATACCATGGGGTGCGTTTCTTAAGGTATCAGAGGCTATAGACACATGAGGGTACACAGGCAGTTAAATTAAAAACACCGAAAATCAAGCATCTCAAAAAACAAATCGAAAATTACTGAATATAAAATACCGAATACATTAAGAAAAAGCCGTTTACAACTCCCTGTAACGCCGAATTAGAGCGCAGCTTTTGAGGAGGAGGAAGGCGCGGGGGACGGGGGGGAGGGGTCACGTGATCTCGAAGGGTGGGGGCAGAACAAATTTCCTGCCAAATTTATCGAAAAAAATTTTCCGCTAAATTTAGCGGGCAAATTGTTCAGCTAAATCTAGCGAAAGTTTTTCCGGCTAAATCTAGCGGAAAATTTTCCGCTAATTTTAGCGGGAAAATTTTTCCGCTAGATTTAGCAGAGAAAATTTACCGCTAAATTTAGCGTGGAAAATATTCCGCTAAATTTTAGCGCGGAAAATTTCCGCTGAACTTAGCAGGGAAAATTTTACGCTAGATTTAGACGGGGAAAATTTTCCGCCAGATTTAGCGGGGAAAATTTTCCGCCAAATTTAGCGGGAAAGTTTTATCCGCTAAATTGGGCGAGCAAACTTTTCCCGCTGAGATCTAGCGGACAATTTCACCAGCTAAATCTAGCGGAAAATGTTACCCACTATATTTAGCGGAAACATTTTCCGCTAGATTTAGCGGAAAATTTTCCGCTAGATTTAGGAAATTTACCTATCAGTCGCCGCGCGGTTACGCCGAAGGCGACGCCGACGCCGCTCGGGCCGGAAACGGGCGCCTAAGAGCCGCGCCTCTAAAACACAGCAGGCTCTGCGAACGTTCGGTTATTAGCATACCATGAGGACAGCTTTCAGATGAAGAATAATTAAGCCGCCGGAGAGGTGACTCAGGAATTATTGGGCGTCGATATTTAACGCACCGTAACCTTTTCCTATAACTGAGACGTCACTGGATTGTCCGCCAATTTCTCCAAGAACCTCACCTCTAAAGATAACAATAAGCAAAAAAAAAAAAGTTAGAGCACATACGAAACATGTAAAATCTCTAAAGAATTCCACAACCATGTTTCTAAGTATGGAGACGGGTAGGACAATTTCATAGCCAGAAACATTTGCACAGAACGACGTTGGAAATCCAAACAAAACTTGCAGAAGGACGCTTAAGATTCTCCTTTAAGAGTGGAACGCGATTGAGAAACATATAAACCACCGCTCGTTCCCGAGTCGTGCAAGAGTGTCTGGCTCGCAACCGAAGAATCATGGGTTTGAATGCTGCCTTCACCTAAAATGTGTGGGTTAGGCACACTTCGGACAAATTTAAGTATAGACGGCGTTTAAAATGTCTGAAAACAATAAAAAAAGGATGGTCCTTGTTTCTTTACGTCTACCCAGTACGAGTTTCGTGGTGTGGTAAGAAAGTCGTAGATAAAATACAACCGTTTCTTTCTAACGCGCTGAGAAAGCTTTTCTTCTTCAGCTGTGAGTAAGACCAGGAGACTGATGAAAACATTAATTTATTTTAAGGCAGAGTGGATTTGTTTCTTGAACATTAATTTTTTGTCTTCGGGATACGCTCGGAGCCACCTTGATGTGAAATATAAGTGAATGTTCGAGGTTACGGAAGTAAAAATGTTTGCGGTTGCATCAGCATTTAATTCCAGAGTTTATTCCCGATCACTGGCCAGCTTATGTGACACACACAATTGCCGGCGATCCGGAACTACAGGCCCGCCGATAACTACTATTTGCGCTCACAAGGCCTCTGACCGCTAATCTAGCTAGCAGGTTGCAGACAGCATGTGAGGCAGGTGCGCTTCGGGTCTAGAAACAGACTTGCGAAATCAGTGCAGAATTCCGTTTACATGGATGGAGCTAGGCACACCCTTGTGTAGACTTGTTAGCGCTAAAGCCGAATTCGATTATATCGGAATTTTCACTAGGTTGTTTTTTAAGTGCTGCTAGATTCTAACATTTGCACACACAAAATTAAAGCACCTAACGTAAGATCCGTTACACGAAATTAATTTTAATTCGATTTACAAAAAGTCGTATTCACCGAAGAATAATTTTCCCTCGGCCTCACGAGCGTAGTTGCGAAAATGACCTATCCTTGGTAAACAATTAGTACACGAGTTAACTACGCAACTATTGTAATATTGTAGCGTAAACAAGTATCACAATAAATGGAGCGGCGGTGGCTGGACGAGGCAGGCAGGATGAAGGTGTCTTTTCCAAAACTAGTCTTCCTGGCCTCTTTGCCGCTCGATTCTAGGCAGCTTCAGGTCAGCGCGAGAGGCGGGGATCGAGGGGCCGTAGAAAGAAGGCCGGGAGCGTGACCACAGTCCCACAAGCGGAATGTTCGTCAAAACGTAAAGTTGGAGTTTCACTCAGTTCCTGACGGATGTTTCCGTTACAATATTGTCAGGTTTTATTGTACTTAGTAGTCTGAACACTTTAATTAATCAGATGTTTAAACTCTGCCACACATGCACACAAAGCCGTAGTTTTACCTACCTTCACTGTCTTCGAACGCAACTTCACGCACAAATAAAGCCACATTCAAAACCAATAGACGCACACGTTTCATGAATAACAATACTATATCTGCAGTGTATCAGGCTCACATATATTCATGTCGAACGGGCCCGGCCACGTCGAACGGACAGTCGCCACTCCCCATCTTTTCTGACTTTTAAAGTGTACATCATGGCAGAGCAAGACGAAAACAGTTTCTTTAGTAATTCGGGCAGCCAAGCAACCTTTCATGTGACTTTACACAGCAAAACACGAGCGTATTGTAATTAGGGCATGATTAGGGAAAATCAGTGCTTATAAGACAAGGACAAAGAGAAGAAACATGCTCTAATGAACATATGCCGTTTCTGCTCTTTGTCCTTGTCTCATAGCGCTGTTTTTCCTTAATCATGTACAAGGCCTACCAACCAGCTCAACTATCTACCTTACTGCAGTTTTGTCATTAGAATCGCAACATTGAAACGCTCCCTGAATTGCACTAGCGAAGCTGTATTCTTCAAGGTGGCGACGGGGTCTGGTTGCCCTTCGTGCGACAGATAGCGCTGTTTTGTCGAAAGGTTCTATAAAACAGCGTTTCCATCGGTCACTCGTTTTTTCTTTCTTCTATTTCACTTGTACCAATTCAAAAGAGGACGACAACAAAAGAGCAAGCGGACCGAAGCCTCGAGCTTCGTCGCGCGCGCACTCCGAATTCTGATCTGGTAGGAGGCCACAAGCTCTACGCCCATTATCTCCATTAAATAACTCGTAAGTGCTGACCCAGAGAGAGCCGCTTCACAATTCAAAGCATTATCATGGCTAACAGTGGAGACGCTACTTAAGGCGACATCTCATCTGTGCACTTACGCCTGCCAAAATATTGGCTGGGATCTTGAGGTATGTTTCGCCAAATTTGAAAGTCAATTCTGTACATGTCAAATAACCTCGCAAATCCGCATGTTACACCACGTGGTTGCCATGCTCCCACCCGACATTGAGATGGAAGTACGGGATTTTATTCTCGTTCCGTCACCAACGGATCCTTACACCAGCTTGAAGACGGAACTTGTTAAACGCAGATCAAAGTCCGGACAGCCCTGATTGACAAAAAATTATAACTAGCCAAAGGCTCGGTGATTGTAAGCCTCTTGGAGCTGCTCTGACACCTGCAACAACTTCTTGGCAAGAGGGCCTCGTTATTCGACACTTCGCTGTTGAAATAGTTAATCCTTTAGAGGTTGCCGACCAACGTGCATATGGTCTTAGCGACGGCGTCGGGCCCCGAGTTGACAGCCCTTGTAAAACTGGCAGACTCCGTGATGGACTTTGCCCCACCACTGGTTGCACAACTTCAACAGATGCAAGAATCTACAAAACCATCTACTGCGACAGCGCCCTCTATCCTTTCAACAGAGGCGAAACATTTCGAGGTGTCTTTCATCGGAGGCTGGGGACCTCGGAAACGAAATATCGGCAGTATCGTTACGCTCTCGATGGACATCGGGGCGACGCGATGACAGCCACAATTGTTAGGACCACTCAACCCCACGACAGTATAGGGTTGCGTTGGAACCACCAAATATTCGGGAACCAAGCCAGGACCTGCGTACCGCCCTGAGCAGCGGCGGAAAATGCCAAACCCTACACCTAGAAGTGGAAAGTGGTGTTGGTATAGATGCAGGCTGCTTATTTGTTCTCACAGATTGCGATAACGGGCAACGTTTCCCTATAGACACCGGCGCTGAAGTCAGCGTCTTACCTGCATCTGCGCCTCCTCGTCGATCCAAGCAACCGCAACCGTGTCTACAAGCTGCAGATAAAACACCAATAGACATTGCATGCCCAATATTTGGCGCCGACCCTCTACGGCTTTTCAACCTCCTTGTCGACTTGCTGAGCAAGTGTCTTGTAGACCTTGCGACGGACCTCATGATCCAAGGAATATCACTCACAGCATGGGATGCCCGTCCCAGAGAGAGCCACCGTGCAGAGTCTATATGCGAGGCGCTATTTCAGGATTTCCCATCACTGACCCGCCCTCACAACTTTCAACATCCAATCAAACATGATCTGAGCCATCACATCGTAACAACCGGGCAACCTGTTTACGCTCGCTCCACGGCGACTGCACCCAGATCGCATGAGCGTAGCACAGTAAGAATTCGCCCGCGTGCTTGAAATGGGAATTATACGACCCTCGTCAAGCCCGTGGGCGTCGTGTCTACACGTGTTGCCAAAAAAGACTACTGTAGACTGTTGGCCTTGTGGTCACCATCGCACCTTAAACAACTCGACAGTACCCGATCTCTACGCGCTCTGACATATCGACAATTTCACAGCGTCCCTTCATGGTGCAAAAATCCCCTTTAAAAGTTATCTCAAGCCATGTCACCAGATATCTGTACAACCTGCTGACATCCCCAAGACAGGTATGGCTACTATATTCAGCCTTTTGGAGTATACTGAATGCCAGTCGACTTACGAAATGCCTCTCAGACTTTCCAACGCTTCGTCGACCAAGTCACTTGAGATCTACAGTTTTGTTATGCATATCTTGACCACCTACTCATTTTCAGCCTTTATCAAAAATAACAACAGGAACATCCCAGACTTCTGCTACGGCGCATCGATGAATACGGACTTATAATCAATAAGAATATGTGCGCATTCGGTGTAACAGACATCAACTGCCTCGGCCACCAGCTTGACCAATGTGGACCTCGTCTCGACGAGAAAGTCCAATCAACAAAACACTTCCCCAAGCCTCGCTCATATTGGAAACTTACAGAGTTCCAAGGCTGAATTTGTTTTTTACAGACGCGTAATCTATAACAGTGCTGAGATGCGTAAACCGCTAACTAACATTCTAAAAGGTGTCCACGCACCTTCCAACAACTCTTTTCCGTGGTGTTCCAAAAACTTCCCAAGCATTTGGTGAGGCCAAACAAACTACTAGCCAATGACGCACTTCTATTCCATTCGAAGACGAATGTCCCACTTAACGTCATGGTCGAAGAAATACCTTGTCTTTTTATTATTTGTTTATTTACAAAAAACGCAGAGTACCGAAACATTCAAGAAGGGGAGGGATTTTTATAATAAAAGTAAACAACATAACCTTAACAATTACAGACAAAAACATCACGCATCAACACACATCAGCACACGTAAGCACATGCAAAAACAAAACAATTCTGTAAAGCCAAAATTATAGACACGTCAGTATTCATGAGTCACCACACGTCAGTCAAGATCGGCACAATGGGCTTCCGAGTGAACAAAGTGCTTGTTGCCATTAGATTTATACACTCAACAACAAAACCACGATCAACTGAAACCATATCTGCAGGGAGGTAGCTTAATTCTGCTATGGTCTTGCGAGAAAGAAGTCATATAGTTCGTAGCGACATTTTATTTCACGTGTAATTTTCTACTATAATGCCAACTGAAAGTTGTTACAACTAAGAAATTAATAAAAATTGCCATTTGTTTTAAAA
This sequence comes from Ixodes ricinus, assembly GCA_037355805.1. Taxonomy (NCBI): domain Eukaryota; kingdom Metazoa; phylum Arthropoda; class Arachnida; order Ixodida; family Ixodidae; genus Ixodes; species Ixodes ricinus. Next base: position 6,908 of record JAZHYW010005500.1, read on the forward strand.
TATTGGTACGGCAAAACTTACAAAAATGCCTCTGTCAATGCATAATGCGTCACCCACTCCGTCTTAGACCTTTAATTAAGAATTTTAGTTGTAATGCACATCAATATAAAAATTTAAAAAAACACAGAAAATTTACGCATGTCGGGCATATAAAATTAAATGTCGCATTACTAAATATTGAAATTGCTGCTCAAACATCCGAATTAATAATTAGTACTGAAAGAATGACGCCTGGCGTGAAGGCACGCGTGATAAATTAATAACCGAGGGGACAAAAACCGCGCACAAAAAAAAAAACAAGAAAAACAAACAATCCTTTTAAGGGGTTCCTGTGTCATTCATCCAGTATCATATTTTGCGGTACGCCCTTTCCCTCCAAAACCCTCCCACTCTCTCCCTGCCCCTGCCCGTTACCTCCATCAACACACGCTCTCCATGAAAAACAACACATGGCCCAAGGAAGTCACGGCACAGCTAACCACACCCGCGATCCTTTCAAACGTCGACACTAGAAGCAATACAAAATCCTAAGAACCACTTCTTACTGTTTAACACTGAATCAGTTTCATTGTACGCGTCTCCTTGGATTCACCCCTGTGCACTGGTTCTGAAACGTTACGTTGGCGTGAGCTTTGTTCGACAAGATTGAGTAAATGAAAGAAGAGAGAGAGAGAGAGAGAGAAAAAATTGGAACGCGAGAACCCAACACGTAATTTTCGACAAGTAGCGTAGCTCAAGCAGGAACGTTATGAAAGGAAGAGGGTGCGATAGAGAGCGAACACCATTCCAGACAGTCCTGGTGCGAGCTGCGTGGTTGCGAGCAAGTGTCCGCGATTTCCCGACAAATTATCTCGGAAAGGAGGGCGGGGGAGGGGGAGGGGACATTTATGATACCGTCGGAGATCTCTGAGATAAAAAAAACCAGCATCACGGGGGTGGATGACGATAAGCCCCTCCCGCTAGTCAGGAGGAATGCTTCCCAGGATTAAACGTTAGTTTAGTTCTAGGCCGAAGGACGGGCGTTCCTTGCGGGGAGCAAAAGTAGCTGGTCGTGCACTCCGGACTAAAACGATCCGAAAACAGAACGAAGAGAGAAGAAGTATTTTCTTTGAAAACACGTATAGTGAAACATTGACCAGCTAAAAAGTGCTGCAGCAAGCGAATTGCTTTGTGAAGCGCCAAGGTTTGATTGAAAGAAATGACTGCAGGACAGACATGTACGTAACGCGTTAATATTACGAGTTGGTTCTTCCTAATTACTTTTTTCGTAACAAGTAACCTTTTTAGTTACTCTTTTTGAAAACGAGGGAGTAACGTTCAAAGTTAATTTTAATGCCAAGTAACGGGCAACGGACTTTGGTTGTTTTTGAAAAGTAGAGGGGTAAATCAAGGCCTTTAAATGGCGCTTGATTTAACTGTAACCTAATTGCGTCTATCGCGAGAAGAACATTATGGAAACCGAAAAAACAACGAAACAGTATAACAGTATAGCAATGTTTGTGGCTGAACACGCCAGTCCAACGCTACAAGTGGGAATGACCTTCTCCATACGCACACAATATGATTTGTTGGTTGAACCTTCTCGAATCGAGTACCGACTGAATGTAAACCCGAGGCTTCCCAACACGGAAAGGCACACCGCTACCCCTTGTCAAATTTGAACCTTAGAAGCACAGAGTACAGAAGAGAGAAGGGAATACCAGACTCACCAACGCTTCCAGAAGCACAACACTGGCTAGTTCTTTAAACGCCTTAGTAGAACGACACTTCAAAGTCGCCGGAGATATACTCTCAAGGAAGCGGGGAGACAATACTGATGAAAACATCAAGATGCAGCTACTGCTTGAGTGTCACAACTAACTTAAAAAATAAATATATATCAGTCATGAAACAAAAAGAGTTATGTATTCGGTCGGCAAAGTAACGAGAAAAGTAACTCGTTATTTGGAGGTAAAGTAAGGCGTTCCTTTTGAGAATCGGTAACGAGTAACCTATGTCGATACCTTTAATGCGTGTAACGAGCAAGTATTTAGTTTCTTTCTTAAGAGTAACCTATAAATGCTTACTGTACGGTGACATTTATAACAAAAGGATGGCTCACACAGAAACGTCCTCTTCTGTTTTCGTGTGCTACGTATATCTCAATAAAACCAGAGTCCTTTAACTGAGTTCTGGTCATGAAACTTCTCCGTAACGCTATGGGAGAGTTTGCTTTTCCGCCGAGAGGCGGCGCTAGTGTCGCTAGAGAGTGGACGCCAGACGCGGGTAGCCATTGCTTTCAGTGCGAGTGGAGATCGTTGTGTTCACAAATGTGCAGTTTGCGCCCGTTTTAGTTGGCCGTAACGTGCCAGGGATCTTGTGCGGACTACAGGGGATGCCAAGGACGTGTTGTGTTCCGGGATGCCGTTCCGGCTACAGCGCCTCGGACCCGAAGATCTCTTTTTTTCATCTCCCTGCGGGCGCCGATCAGCTGGAGAGGTGGAAGCGAGCTATACCGCGGCACGAAAGTGGCGACTTTACATTTCGTTCAAGGAATGTGCTTGTGTGTGAGAGGCACTTCGACGCCACAGATATCATCCGAGCTGATGAGTTCGTCGTCAACGGGGAGACCGTGCGATTACAACGCGAGAGGCCAAGGCTTAGAGATGGCGCCGTTCCAACGATTTTTGAGGGCCTGCCAGCATACTTAACGAAGCGGAAGCCACATTCACGTTCACGCTCAGTGAAACAAAAGCCTCCAGCAAAAAGACGTCGTGATTTGTCGCCGGACGGCACGGACATCTCTCGGACACCCTCCGACACCCTCGGAGCAAGTACATCTGCAAGTACTGACGGTAAGTCTCGTGCCATTCGATCGTCGATTCGCCACCTTCGAGCGCGAATTTCAGAGCGTCGACGATTAAACGGCGCCTTTTTTGTGTTTTGCACTTGCAGAACAAATTAGTGACAGAAGTCTGGACAAAGCTTGCCAGACGGAAAAGCCCGTGTTCTACCTTGGCGGCTATGTTGCCAAGAAGTTTGCAAGTATTAGCTGCTCCGAGTGCCTCCAAACTCTGAAAAAGTGTCCCGACAGCCAAGTGACTTGGCGGACATTAGGTCGAGAGCTTTAGTAGAGGTGCCTTCCGACCGCTTGTTTAGCCTTCTGCAAGTTGTAGAGGACCACGTAGTAGAGTTCACGGTAGAGAGGATCGCCTGTGCAGACGTGTACATGAACATCGTTGAAAGTATTTTGCTGGACAGTCGCACCGCCTTTGCAAGCGTCGGGTATCCAGCACAGCTTGTCAGTACCACCAGAGTTTTTTGGTACTACCGCTGAGGTCGTCCATTGTTTCTTGAGGTGCCGCTTATATTTTTACACCGGAGAAAAACAAACTTTCCCGAGCAACTGTGCGTCGAGTTCACCCAGCTGCAGGAAGTCGTGCTAAGAACAGCACCTCTGCGCAGTCTTAAAGGGACCAGTACACTTTTAAGGCGGCATTTCAGTGTGAATTGCAGTTCTGTCTCGATTATCCGACTACTTCTCTAGTAAATCTTTGTTTCGTGTTTTTGTTATACTTCGACTTTTTTATAATTCGTCCCTATTTTCTTTGCCCCTTCAAGATCCAATTACTGTGATTTAGCTATATATACCTGTTCTAGATTGTTTGTCTTGTTCCCTCTTGTTAAACTGTGAATTTAAATTTCTCTTATGTAATGCCTCAGCCGATGCCTTCAACGTAAGGAAATGAGAGTGATTGAAATTCTGTTGATCAGAAACTTTAATCAGCGTGTTCTTATGTACTGTGAATAAAAACTGTATCTTGCAAGGAATTATTGTTCTTATTGTGCATAGCCAGGTGTGAACACGTTCGCGGTAACGGTTTACCATATTGTTTCGAAGCTGTGTACTTTTCTGCATTACTGTGCGTATAGCTTCGCTCGCGCTGGCGTCTCTCGCCGAGTGGTAGTAAAGCTACGCGCGTCGCTCGCCCAGCCGCGACGTTAGCGAGTTGTGAACGAAGTCCACCATGCCTTCTGCTTTTAGTCGTTCACCGTGTCAGGGAAATTGGCTTAAACGTTAGTTCCAGCGAATTGAATGTCGTGCGGTCGTGCTGAGGAGTCTCGTTCCTACTATGAAGGTAATCATGATATATCAACTTGCTGGTTAAGCGAGCGCACACTGCGTGTCTAGGGTAGGGAGGAGCTATCTCTAGTGCCGTGCTGACAAAAACGTAGCTACTGCGCTAGAGTACTTCAATGCTAATATTCGATTAAAGCTGCGGCTTGTTAAGCGAGCGAGTCGCTGTGACAACAGCACGGGCGCGGCCCGGCGGGCCTCAACACCGTCTCTGGGCCTGACCGGCCCAGTTTCATGTCTCGCTACGATGTTTGAAGGTTCATGGTGGTCACTTGTAACGATTTTAGGCTAGTACCAGCTAGTACACGCGGAAACTGGCACGTAAACAATCATTCTATGCCGCAACCTTACCTCCAAAGATGCACGCGCTCGCACCGCCGAACCCAATCAAAATATCGGACTTAAGCCAGCTTAACTAAAAGTGTACGTTAAAGAACTGTTTTATAGAAGTCTTCGCTGAATATACATTACAAAAATTACAAAAATTATGTCGTACGCGCATAATTTCGCGCTACTACAGCGGTAAACAGCATCGTAGACGCACAGCACCGGCAGTGGCTCGTCCCCTACTTAGCGGCGGTGGCGCCGCTAGCGGCAGCTCCGGTCCCAATAGCAAACTTTGGCCGGAGTTTCGTGACCAGAAGTCGGTTAAAGGACTCTGATAAAACATTCGTGTCTCGAATTTTGAGGGCCACGCTATTTCCTTGAACTGGTAGACACGCTTAATATTAAGCACAGATGTCCCGGTCACTGCCGACGTAAGCCGACGTAAGCTTTCGTAACGTTACGTAAAATGAGAAAAGGCGGTTTTGTGAACTGTGTGGACCAGCCAAAAAGCGGTGGAGAAAAACAAAGTGCAGCAAGTCACCCGTTCTTCTTAACTTTTCGCATAAATAATGTCTAAAGCTAAACGCAAAATTGATATAGGTATATTAGGGGGTTTCGTAGATCGTCTCCGCTATCTCGCAACCCACTCCGCAACCCGCTACGAGATCTGAAACTGTGCAGGAAAGGCTAGCGCAGCGCATGCGCAGTAGTGGTGTCTTTTTTCTGGATAGCGTTGCGGAGGTGGAGGAACGGTCTACAAAAACTCCGTATTGTTCGCAAACTTTGGAGGTGAAATGTTTCTCGCCCAATTTGTCGAATAGTAGGAGGGTGTCGTAGATCGTTTTTGCTGTCCTGCAAAGCTTTCCGCAACCCCCTGTACGGTACCGGAACTCTACAGCCTAAGCCATCGGCGCGCAGGCGCAATAACGGCTTCTTCGTTGCGGAGGGCTTATCGGAAAGGGAAACGCGGGCTACAAAAACTCCCTAATGAAGCAAACATACACGTAACAGTACACAAATAATTTATCGCAATGTCTTTTGTGTATTTCAGATATATTTAGTGGTGAAGAACCCTTTTTTTACTTCTGATTTTTTATTATATTTAATTATATTTTTGCTGTGAACATGACCGAAGCACTTTGTTTATCTCTGATATAAATTAAAAGGTTTAGAAACTGTATAAAGAAAAAATCCCGGAGTAACAGAAACGAACAAAAAAAAAATCCTCCAAACATTTCGGAATCAATACCTTTTGAAATACGATTATATTAAAATAAAAAAATAAAAATATTTAAGACCCTATAGAAGCGAGCAACACATCGCTTGGAAGCACTCATAAAATTTTGTTTTGAAAGCTCTTAGGAAATACCGAGTTATCATTCATTATTATGACGTAATTTTTTTTGTAACAACTCATGAAGCAGTGAAAATGGTTAAGCCACATATTGCGTACAGTCTAAAAAAATGATTAAAATCATTAATTTGGTGCCAGTTCCAGTACACAGCCCATATATCTGTGGGTTTTGGCATACGTGACTATTTATACGCGACAATTTCAATATAGAAATTATTTACTTAAATTTACGAAAGCTAACATGTCGACTCCAGAACGCCGGCCCTTGAACTGCTGTTTTAGCCCTCTAAAATAGCTCGGTTAGAATACAATAAACTTTACACTTTGTGTTTGTGGTTCTTAGATGCACCTATGGACTTTCTGGTTGCCCACTTATATATCTCTAGAATTTGTTTTAAATGGGTTTTTGTTATTGTAATTTTGGTTTGTTATCAAAATGTATGTTTATATTATGAAACCTAAGAGTCTCACTGCTACCTTCGCGGTATCCGGACAATTAAAAAGCAGAATCAATATTCAATATAAATAATTAGTAATGAACCAGAGTGCCTTGCAACTGGCGTTTTCGAGAGGAGAAACATGTGTTATGGGGCGGATTGCTATTTCTTTTTCCCTGAACAGTACGTGTATGCCAAGCTTAAACAGTTCTGTCTTGTTAAGTTGAACACCTCCGTTTTGTCCAAAATTATACATAATATTAGTTGTAGATGATAACGAGAAAAGCTTTATGTATTTCCCAAAGTTCGTTCCAGAAAATGATGTCTGTACAGAGGGGCATCCATATAAACGAGGTTCATTTTAACTAGGCATCAACGTATTACTAGCGGAAAACCTTGAAGATATATTCCTGCTTTTTATGGGCTTCCCGATTCTAAAGAAAGACCCCATGTTCTCTTCTTTTGCTTTCAAAGCTCTTCGTAGCTCTTGTCACATCGAAACCAGAGTAGACAACCCACACAAATATACACTCGCGGAAAATAGTGATCTGGCTTTCTTTTCCACACACACACATATGGTCTCGGGTAGCAGAGAAAACGAAGCCATGTTGTATACGAGTGACGTTTCAGCGGATGTTCAACACGTGTTGTCACTTCTTCCCGTATGGTCGGCCAGGTGTTGATATTCAACGCTGATTTTGGCTCTAGAATTTAGTCCTCTGGCGCATAGAGCATCGAAAATTCAGATGGGTGAGTGATTTATATCACGAAGCAGATAGTGTTGCATAATAAAATAAATGACAAAATGACTCTCGTCTGTGACCTCGCTGCCTTATCATAAAACAACCCAAAAACTGAACGTTGAAGTGAGCATTCCTATTTTATAAGTAACGCTCAATGTCGGATTTTTTAAATGCGTCAGCATTACCTTCCCTGGCATGTATGCATGCCGGTCCTGACGGTCATGAATTGGACTGAACTGGTTTCGTCACGCCGCGGCGCGGTCCCTGCCCTGCTCTCATTGCTACGTTCGTTCTCGAGTTACGTCCACTTTCCTTCGCTCTCGCAGGCGACGTGACGGGGGTGACGACAGAATGTTGTGTTTACACTTGCAACTTCCCTTGCGGATCAGCGCCGACGGTGAGCGGATTTTTGGAGCCGGATGGCGAGGCCGACTCGTTGGTGGCGAAAAATCTAGGTACATGTCCCGGACGGATACAGATTTTCCGTCAGTGACGAGCGAATTTCGCCACCCTGATCGAAAATACGCTCTCCGCCTGCGCGAATATGCTCCGCGAACCGCAAGTGTGCCCGCGCCATTATAGGGCGCGGTTCACCGCGGACGCGCCGTCGTGCATCTCCTAAATCACTCGGAAGCGCGCGGGAACGGGCTTGGTAGTCGGTTTGTTGTGTTGTTTTCAAGGCCACTTTTAAACTACGCCTCGCGTTATGAAATTCATTCAACTACAGATATCAAAGTGGCGGTCACAATGTCCGAACATTGAAGAAGCTTTCTGCTCTTCGTAATTCCGTGTAAGATCTACATTTTGCGAACAGTGAGCGAACATATCCGGACCGTAGGCTGCGAATCGAGGGAAGCTGTGGTCGCTGCATTCGAAACCGCCGACGCCCGGGAGAACAGACTGGCTCTCTGACAACAGTATGTGAACGGTTGCGAGGTTGGAATTCCCATCCCTCGCTGAGTCGGAACCCCTGCGCTAAATGCTAAGGCATTTCGTCGAGAATCACCGTGACGACGGCTGCAATGTCGGCATCAATTTTAATGCTCAGGCATTTTTTTAGCTTCCCCCGATTTCGTGGACGTTTTTTGGCCCTCTTTCTGGCCTCCTATGCTAAATTTCCGTTAAATTTAGCAGAAAAAAACTGACGTCACATGACCTCTGCCCCTATTTAGTTTTCCCGCTAAAATTGGTGGGAAAATCGATGCCACTTGACCTTGGCGCCACGGGACCTACAGACGTTCAGTTTCCCAGGTACATTTAGTGGAAAAATTGACGTCTCGTGATACATGCACCAATTAAGTTCCTGGTTAAATTTGACTAGAAAATTGGTGTCATCTGACCTAACGTCACGCGATTTTTAAAAACAAATTCAGGTTCCCCGCTAAATTTAACGAAAACATTTACGACACTTGACCTATGCCCCAATTCAGTTTCCCGGCTAAATTTGGCTGGAAAATCGATGTCACGTTACCTGACGTCACGGCACCTTCAGACACATTGATGGTTCCACTAAATCTGTCAGAAAAAATTGAGGTCTCATGACCTCTCACCAATTAAGTTTACCCACTAAATTTGTCGGTAAGACGCATCGCGATCTTTAAAGGGATACTACAACGAAATTTCGGCGCTTATTTTTTTGTCTATATGTGTTCAGAGGAGGAGTTTCACATGAAACACGGCAATATACCTTGTTAAAGTCACGAAAAATATATTTAAAACGGATTGAATGATTAGCAAATAGCACTTGGTGGATGTCGCTAACGCCTCGTTTGTAATGCCCGTCTAGGAACCTTGACAGCTAGTGACGGTAGCTGTCTTGCCTCCGGCCACCACTAGAGAAGGGGGAAGGAGGAACTCCCCCTCTTCCCGAGAATCCCTTTTGTGTGTCCCACAAGTCGCTATTGTCCCTCTATAAGATTATGGAAGACTAACCCGTCACTCAAAAGTCGTACAAATACAGCGGCTTCAGTGGCTGGAACGACTAGGCCATCCTATCGACGTCAGCCTCGCCGTAGCTTTGCTCGTCACGAGACGAACTACGTCACGATTGCTTTTGGATGTCTCTTGCTATCCGCTGGCTGTCCTCCGAGCACTTGCCGGAGTGGGCCGTTTATAACGAAAAATACAACCACCAGGCTCAAAATACAAACGTGCGATTGTCATTTACGGATATTATGGATCATATTCAACCTATATTAGGACACGGCGGGTATAGTTCAAATTTCGTTGAAGTATCCCTTTAAATGCTCTATTCATCAACAGCGTATCAACGCTAAGTCAACAGAACGTCATTTCAACATAAGATTACCGTATGACGTACGAGTGGCGCAATGTCAATCGATCGTCGTCATGATATCGTCGAATAATCGCATAAAAATAAGGTCGGCCTACAGGTTGTCCCAGACGTCGTTTTTGACGTCGTCCTCTAGGTGTTTTCCTTGACGTCGTCCTTGAGGTCGTCCTAGACGTCGTTCTTAACGTGGCAGTGACACCCTAATGGTCATATTTTTATTGTCTAAAACAATGCAAGTTGTAGTCATAGACACGCAAAAATAACCGCATCGCAAAAAAACGAAAAAACATCGCGCGCGCGCGTTTTTTTTTTTCGCTCCTTGCTTTCTCGCGTCTTTTGATTTGTGACGTCAAGAATCATGAAATTTCGAAGCTTTGTAGCTGACATTTCTATAACATTTAATAACGGCAATCGTAAAACATGTTTTTCAACGGAATGGCGAACGCACTACAGCCCTTCTTTTTGAAGTACAAAAAATCAGAGTCCGGTGTGATGTCGCCTCCAGGATTTGTACCCCCCTCGGGGAACATGCCGCATGGGCAGGGCGGCACCGCTCGCACGGAATAAAAGCGGTTTTCCCGGTCCACTCGGCGCCCTTATCTCCCGCTCCTCACCTCCTCGTTTCGGGTCGCGGTGGCAACAGCACGGAGTCGTGAAAGAAAGTCGACTCGCAGGACTCCGCGGTATTTGACGTCAACGCACCGGCGCGGATCGCGCGGGAACTTGGAATTCGGCATTTGGAAATTGTTTTTTACTTCACAGTTACTGAATTCCCAAGTTTCCAATATCGAGGGTAATGTCCAGGCATCGTGTTCAATCATTTCGGATAATAAAAAAATTATGATTTTGATGTGTCAGTGCCTCTTTAAAGGGGTACTCCGGCGATGTTTTCATGGTCGCTGATTTGCTTAAAAATTGGCTCAACCCACCGAGAGACATGGCTCTACAAGTTCTCCAAGTATTTTGTGAAAACAAAAAAAAAATTTCTGCGAAGTTATTGAATTTTTGAATTTCGTTTTCATCGTGTTTCTCAAACTGAGAGCCCCTACTGGCAACATTGAAGTGTGACGACAGAAATGGTACAAAGGGGGCAGTAAGCCATGTTCCCAACTGATTACCAAGACGTTTGATGGTGGGAAAAGAATGTTTGGCAACTGATTCACTGAGAAGCACGCAAAAAACACTTGACATACTCTGTTTAAGACTACATGCACGACCTGAAAGTCTGTACCATGTGTGACGTCACACTACTGAAGAGCGCGCGAAAATATGAATGCTGGTTTCGGCATCAACTTCATTTACGGTTATCTCAATTGCTATTTTGAATTTGGAGAAAATAAATAGCATACCGTGACGACTGAAGCCCGGGTAGTGAGAACATGCAATTTGTAGAGGTAGCTCAAAAAACGGCCGGAGCACCCCTTTAACGTCGTCCTCTAGGCCATGGCGTCTAAGAGGACGTCAAGGACGTCTCATGGACGCCCTCCTGACGTCGCCCATAGCTTCGTAACAAAAGGAGGAAAAGGTAAACATGACGATTTATATCACAATTCATAGACAACCAACAATGGTGGTTTCTGCATCCAATGGTCTTATTTATTTCTGAAACATTTCTTTCCGTTTCATAACTATAAAATTTATATTTATTTTTTATTGCAATAGCCATTCTCAGCGAATAGTGGCCAGGGACAAAGACAGAAAGGTAGCCTTAACTCTTATTGAAGTCATATGTGCTGTATCAATAATTTTTATATAAAATGCTATCCCAGCGTTCTTTTAGCAAAAATCGGTTATATTGCTGGCACGCAAACGTTACCAATTTTGACTCTTGTTACAGAAGAAGGAAACGTGAGTGCCAGCCCAACCATGACGCTGCGCTCGTCCCCTATCTGATTGGACATGAGTGGCAGCCAAATGTCTTACCCGAGTGGAGCCGAGTTACTACAGCGGCTCACATCATGTAATAAAGCATGAATTGACGCAATCTATGCGCTTTACTACTGGCCCGTGCTAAACCAGTCAGCTCCGAGCTTTTTTCCGGAGCATGCAGTCATTTATATTTTGTGTCTTCTTCTTTCTTTTTACGGTCCCATATACGTATTGGATTGTTCGCAAGTATTCGGCAACGCAGCGTGACTTTTGCTTTTCTTCCGTGCGTGTCTCGTTCTCGGAGTTATGGTGCGAGTAGATTCAGCGGCGCCAAAAATGGTGGCTCTGCGATCGCAGTTAGCTTGACGCTGCACCACACTTTGCGTTAGCAGTGGCCTTGCCACAAAATATGTAACGGGGAGAGGGGGGGGGGTCCTTGTTCTTTTAATTAGTATATGTAGTGTGATCTCCTAAATCCCGCCATTAGGCAGATAATTAATCTGGCAAAGCATGCCTCTGTGAAGAACAGGTCATCAGGTTTAGGGACAATTCGAGGTAAAAGGCAACATAACGCTTCAAGAAACCTCGTCTCGTAAGTTCCAATTGAATTGTAAATTTTCATCTCGAGGTACACGGTCATCCTAAAGCAAAACCCTGCCATTTTTGAATAGTCGTTGCTTCACGATTGGCGCAACAGATCAGCGGACATTGCCAAAGTAGCGACCAAAATATGACTGCGAAAATGGCTCTCCCGATGTAATTCGATTTTCAGCGTTGGGCCCCACCGATTATTACAACTGAATGTCTATACTGGAAACACTGAAAACGTGGCAGCAATGGAAGGCACGGTTTCACAGCTTGGGCAGTAGAACCTGTCCCCAACTAAGTCGAAATCGGTGTATGGTCTAGAAAAAAAAAAAAACGTTGTGGCCCACTAACTCCAGCACACACTCCATCATTAACAAAACAAATAGGCAACATACCTACTTATTTAACTGCCTGCTTAATCTGCAGGTCTGCCTGCCACTGACGTCATACCAGTAGAATTCGCGGAACATTTTAATGTTTGCTTTGGCATTGCCTTTATTTGCTGTGTTCTCTATAGTTATTCGGAATTTATACATACAGTATAAAATCCCGGGAAGAGTAATGCCCAGTTAATAAAAAAAAATGCAGCGAGTTTAGTTGGCTCGAGAAAGGTTGCTGGTGTGCCTATTCACATGTTGAACTCTTATAATCAGAGAGATCAGAAAAATAAATATTTAAACATCTGATTTTTTTAATACGTATCAGAATGTCCCATAAACGCGCCGTTCTAGTAAACAAAAAAAGGATCGCAGCATGGGTTTATCAAGAAGACGTATACCAAGTGCAATATACTTGCTGGGCAGACGAAAGTGTAGATTTTGTCCGTCCCATCAACTGTAGTGCGAGACCGAAGTCACGGTTCTGCAAAATCAGCAACTTGAGTTCTACGTAAAAGAATAATTCTTTGTACTGTACTTCTACATCCAGCTGGTAGCTTTCCCAGCGAAATACCTTGTCGGCAATTCACATATACATACTACAAAAAAAAAAAAAGAATATGTCATGTTACTTGGCGTTTTAGCGAAAATGAAAGTATTTCTCATTTTTGCTCCAGCAATGCTTAAAGTAACAGGACATTTATTGGTTCCTTATCAAAATAAACTAGTTCATATTATTGCGATACATACAACGGGTATCCGAACTGATGTGTTTTCCGCGTCAAAAAAGAACTGATCCCTCGATGTCTGCATGATGACGTCATAGAAGTGGCATGCTGTCGCCACTCGCCATCCTGGCAGTGTCCCAGCAGCAGTGGTGGATGTTGCAGACGCCAGTCTTGCTGGAAGGTGGCTCTCCAGTTTGACAGTCCAAGAAAGCTGCGGCATCCAGGAGTTGGAATGCCATGACAACTGCGACTTTAAAGTTCACTCGTGCTTCACGCCAGCATTCTTACAACCAACCGCCAGGAGAGCGACATCGAAATGTGTGATACTTCGGTTTTTGTGACGTCATTCGTTGCCTCTTCGGGACCACTTTTGATGTATGGGCGGGATAAGACGCTAATCACACCAGTCGGAGGCGCACTCCAGGCACCATGCTTTACGCCTTTTTTTGGAACGTCTTTTCAAACGGGACCAACGCAGTTCTGCACGACGTCAAATCGTGATTAAAGCGCACCAGGATTGAGCCGCTCGCAATAAAAGCCAACAGAATGGACGTTCCATCGCGCCCAAGACTAGGCTATCCGCACTGTCCGCGCATTTTATGGCCGGTCGTTTGGCCGAGGGTCTTTGCGGTATCCGATCTGTTCGACCGCCCGCACTATACTTCGAGTCGTGATAGCTCCGCGGTTTATAAACGGCGCCACTTACGTCAAAATGGTGAGTTGGGCCAGTTGGTTCATAACGGGAAAAAACAAGCGCCGAAAGACTAGGACAAAGTAAGGCAACGACGACACAAGGCGTCGTCGTTTTCCTTACTTTGTCTAGTCTTTCGGCGCTTGTTTTTTTCCCCACTTCGTCAACTTCCCAACTAAAGGGATGCTTGGCTCTGGCAAAACGGTCTTGGAACTTTGGGATTTGGCAGAGTTGTCAACGCAATCGAGGTTGTCTGTCGGCAGCGCTTCTGTTTATTGGGCGTTTGAATTCCTTACATTCTGCGACTTTTCTTGCGTTGCTTTACGTTAAGAGAGGAAGAGTGAATTTAACTGACCGTGATGTCTAGAGGGAATAATTCAGTGCATATGGACCTTCCAGTTGATGGTGTTACTTTTCTTTAACACTTTCTTTGCCCGAAATTTGTGTTGTTTAAGTGAATGAAAGCGCGGGGGGGGGGGGGGGGGGGGGCAAAACAACCGACAGCGATGTATATCAGGTTTGCATATTTGTCCGCACGAGCGAGTTTGTGTTGAATCTACAGGTTTCTAAAGCAAGTTGCTAGTATTCTTATAAGTTTTTGTGCTCGTTTCTCTCCTCCCCTAGTAAGACAAAAATATAAATATCGTGTATCAGTTTCATGTGTTATGACTACATAAAACTGTAGTGCAGTCCTCATGCAACACCTTTGATGCAGCCCCCTTCTCTCCCCTCTCACACAATTGGTTCAAAGCACCGATCTTCATACCACGCCCATATGGCCCTATTTAATTTCTACATACATTTCGTTTATTAATTTTTGCGTTTTCAGTATACTTAGTAACATCCTCCATTCCTCAGTCTTTGTTAAAAAATATAAACTATGCGATATATCGGGCATTTTTGCTATATATCGGACATTTTTACTCGCACCAGAGGTTTTTATAACAAACCTAGCGTTCGGGTATTTTTAGCCTCAGGGTTCCTAGAAAATATAACTGGTTAATTGGTTAGTATATTAACGTAATATTTATGTATAGGTTTGTAAATTTATTTTTCCGTGAAGCGAAATGCAGTCAGAGAATTCACACTACTTCGCATTATTATCCAACTGTGACGGGGAGTTTTAACAAACAGTTTTCAACGTAGGCACTTATGTGGCGCGAAATGTCCTCACTTGCACAGCTTCTAACCGAAACTAGGCCGGCAAATAGGCCGTGGTGTTGATACCTCTGCCCCTGAACCGGCTCCGCAACTCACGTATCTGAGCCGCAGGTGACGTGACCTGAGCGAAGCAAACGAAGAGCGGAGGGATGACATAAAGGGTACTTTTGCAGGCCTAGTTTGGTTTAAGTATGTGTTCAAGGTTGACAACCTCGCTCCTTAATGCGTATTACCAACTTCTGTTTTTTTCTCTTTTTCAATAGCTTACGTAAGGCGTCAGATTACAGTTAGGTCGAGCATCAATCATATTACTACATAGTGATCGATAAGTACAATAAATAAAAAAAAACATTTAACCATTGCGGTCAATTAGTTAACTGTACTAATCCAATGTACCCTCTTCTCCGGTGACCGCATCCACTAACTTGGTCAAAGGGTTACAAAAAGCCCAACGCAAGTCCTTTTTTTATAAATCCTGGTCCCACGTGAAACACTCTGTATAAGGTTGTAAGCCGAGGAGAACGCGCACAGGCAACGAAAACAAGTGGCGTTATCCGAAATTATTGATTGGTCTCTGAGCTCGGATCGCTGCGATTCCATGGCTCTTGATCACACATCAAAACAAAATGAGCTGCGATATTTGTCTAAAATATTCTCTTACACAAGTGCATGCGAAGATTTCAAATATTGATCGCTTAAGCCGTTTTTTTGGAAGCGTTATGCTTTTCCAGGTAGCTAGAAGAAGAACATATGGTTTGCTATTTGTTTTCACCCTTTTCCAGTGCTCAGGCCAATTAGTGCCTATGCACCGTACTTGGCTATTCTCATGCTGCAACGCGTGGCGAGGTGGTGCAGGGTGTCATTACTACCATAGAGGCGGAATAATTATCATGCCCATGATTCACCGGGCATGTTTGATTGTCCCTACTCACCGCCTTAAGGCTGAGTCAGTCACCGCCTCCAGAACAGGCGAGGACGGGCCCGCATTGCGAGGTTTGTATGTACCCTATGGAAGCTGGTGAGTGACATTTCACTTTTCAGTTGAAAACGTCGCTTGCACATCATTCTTTTTTTGTTTATTTCTGACTGTCCTCGTGGTAGTGATGCGCTCGTCGGATTAAAATCTATACCCTAAATGCCATATTCTATACGCGCGCATCAACTCTACTACCTGATGGAGCCAGTCAAGCTGAACGCAAATCGTATCTTCATGGAGGTAGTCGTATCTGTAAGTTCGCTATCACTGGCCAAACCAATCAGGAACGGTTAGTGAGCCGTGATCCTGCATGCGTTTGTTTTCGTACGTGATTGGTATAGTCAACTATAACAGTAATGCCAAAGACGACTGCGTGATTATGCGACTTTGGCGCTGCTTGATTAGATGCATTAGTTCATTGCGTTGTTGCGGTGTGAAACGGGGTATAATAAAAAGAAGAAGTTGCACCCTAAATCACCTAAAACAAAACACAATGGTGCATTCCAGCGTATTGTCCTGTAATATATGTTTATGTTCTTCCATAAATCCCAACGTCCAGCGAGGGAAGTTGGTCAACTTGGAAGAATCACGCAGTGCGTCTTTCAGATATGTGCAGTTTAGTCACGTCCTTTGATACAGACGTATTTCAGTTTTGGTAAGCATTGAAGGTTCTGGTAACTTCTAGTACTTGAGATACTTAAACTGAGGTGTAAAGCCAATCGCACATATTGTAATCTATCGCACACATTCTTAGGAAGAAAGAAAACAGTATTCCATATGTTTTGCGGATATGGGCAGAAGCAGAATTGCACTCGCCGTCAATTTCGATCGAATAGTGCTCCCGTTTTGGTTCTCAACTCTAAAAGCTTTCGAAAAACCTACTAGTAGCTCGGAAGAGGATCTGATGTTAGCACACAAGAAGCCTCGGCCAAGCGGACTTCAAGCGCATCGCGACTCGGACTTGAGTGGTCAAAATAAAGTTCTCTTTTTCTCTTCCCTCTAAGCGGAATAAAGTGTTGGGCATGTTCGTTTAATCTGCAATATTACACGCATGGTTTGTTCGTCTTTTCGTACCTAAATCTTCACACTGGGCAGTTCAGGCTCCATAGTAAGGTACAATGTATTAAAAGCGAATTTTGCTTTCAAGATATGACCGGAAGCTGCTCTGACGAGCTGGGCGTTGCCCTGGACCTTCATGCTCGAGTTAACATGTTTTTGTCCCATATCTTTATACGTATATATAGTAGAAAAAATATATCGTATGCTTATATATATATGGTATAATATAGCTGTATCCAAGCGCAATGTATGGCCATAGGTGCGAATTTAGAAAGAAAGTGAATGAGTTGTAACCTTACATTTTTTATATTATTGGCTGGATAAGCACGTACTGTAGTATTTGCCAGATATGTAAATAAACTAAACAAAGCTTTTTTATTTATTTTTTTGCAATTAAAGTTTATAGAAATCTCCGGCTTAGTCCGCCTTTCCCGTCTATTCGGGCAAAATCTGAAGAAAAGGAGGAAACGAAGCCTGCGAGAACGTCAGAACACCAAGCTCTGATTAGAAAGAATAGTGGGTAGACGCGTAGCTAGCTGCCCTTGTGTCCGCCGCAATTGTGAAAGCGTTCGAAGGTAAAACGCCAACATCCGGCGTTTGACATTAGCATCGAATGCGTTCGAACGCGAAGTCCACGGCGTTTGGCGCTCGCGTTCCAAGGGGTTTACACAGTGCAGCAAAAGACAAAGGCAGCTGGCTTTGCGTCAAACCCTCTAATCATTCCAACCAGGGGTGTTCATGACGGATCCCTCGGTTTATGGCTGCCTATTCACCGATATCTTAAAATATCACAGGGCGTGACCTACCATGACCGTCCTGACTGGCTTCGCCAATCGCTATTTGAAGCCGTTCCGATCACCATTTCCCAACCTCATTGGCTGCAGAGATAATATTACGCTTTGGACACGCCGCGTCTTGCATTTCTTCAGCTTTCAACGACTATGGCATGGTAAGCAAACATCCTTATAAATTACGAAAGGTGGGTAGCGTAAATATGACACAAAATGTGTTCAGACTCAAAACAAGAGAGGCACCATGCGACAGTCAGCACGTGCAACAGCATTCCTCAGTGTACCTGTACAACTTGTATTTATGCTCCCAACTTTATTTAATATATATTTTTTTAATTTCGGTTTATATATGCTCTGGGAATATCGAAACGTTTAAAGATTCATCTAGTAGATATATAGACGCAAGTTAAGTGTGATTGAAGATTGTTTTCTGCATATGCCATGGTCACTTTATGAAGTGAAAAACCGAATTAATTTTTGTTCCTGTCTGATATATAAAAACACATAATTCAAGATTACGCAGATGCTATGTGGTATTATAAAAAGCAAATTTGTTGTGTAAATTCAAGGGCGTTTATGTTTTTGAAACGGCTGGGAAAACACATTACACGTTGCGTTTCTTGATAATATTTGGATGACTCATTAGGTATACATCAAAATGAAACCAGACATTGAAATATTCGTTTCTATAAGGGTATGGGAGCCATTGGCACTTTATAAATAAATAAAAATAAATAAGCACAAACAGAAAGTAGCCTGACCTGTGGCGCATAAAACGTCTTCGCTGTTCAATCAGTTCGAGAGAGCCGAATGCCACCAGTTTCTTGTATTTCATTTTGTTGTCACACTTAAAGTGTCATGGCTATATTGCTAACGGCAGTTCTCGGCAGTTACTGCAGCCAGATGTTGACGTACCGAGATATGTTCGGAATCGGATAAATAATGTATTCCTATACATAATTTGTATGAACTTTCGACACGGTATCTCACTTAACGAAAGTCAAGTAGCTCAAATAGTTTTTGTTAGTATAAAGGCGTACACTCTATATGTACTAACGAGAGACCTTATAGGCTACTTAAAGAGGTGTGCTTAAGAGCACTCTCCGATGTATATCATAAGTATACGTTATTAGAAACATTTGAGTGCAGTTACAGTATAGTCTGACTACAGTTGAAAGGCATGTGCTGGTTTTGTATTAAAGAGAGGTGCGTTCAGTACGGCACCCTTCCCACTGCATATACACTATAGGTACACTTCCAGTACGCGTTCAGTAGGAAGAGTACACGTTTAGTATACTTGAATACATCTGCAGTATACTGATTTTGTGCAAATTGATTACCAAAGGTAGTGGTAGTCTTACGGTCTAATTGTGTAATGGTGCTCACCCCTATTCGCTCCCTATGCAGACAGTCACGTTCCGACGTGGTAAAAAGGGGTGGGCGAGGATTGAATACGTCTGTCTTACTGCCCGAGTCTCTTCAAGCTATTTCTGGACCTGAAGTGTCGAACGCGGGGGCGCCATCATCGAGCAACCGTCAAATCTCTGCAACCAATTACTGACTCGTAAGCCTCGTAACTCCTGATGATTACCCTTTTGATCTCGATGAATTACACCTACTATGGCAGAGCGAGCTCTCTCTAAACGCCACCACTCCCGCTCGGATTAACAAACGCATAGCCGAACTACACCTCAGTGAACGCCGGCACGAGGTTAAATTTAGCTCCGATTGCGCCCTGTATGGTGCGAAAACGGCGCCATCTGCGGACTCGACACAGGCATGATCGAGTAATGGCTTCTTTCCTTACATGTTTTCGTTAAATGCTGTTTTAACAAGCTGCCTTCCTCTGACCTAAATAAAACGTGGGTCATGTGAAAATAAATTAGGTGTGTGCGAATATTCGAAATTTCGAATACGAATCGAATGTTTTCTTTATTCGAAACGTATTCGATTCGAAAATTGCATATTCGGAAGTTCCCGAATACTCGGTCAAAGCCGAATATTCGGGGAAAACGGCGAATATTCGCACAAACTGCGAATATTCGAGCAAGTAACGAATAACCTGCCTGCCACGCATTCCCCATGAATATGTCTATTCACTGAGAAAGGCGATTCACAGAGCAGACCGATAACGCACTGCGTGCGTTAACGGTCGGCTCCATTTCTATCTGTCCGATGGCAGCAAACAGGATCAGTTTCGGTTTATTTTTCACCAAGCCCTTTGCTGTGTGGCACTTTTATAACGATATGTGATGTAATTGCGCGTTCTATAAATTGATACAATAAAATAATCCTCGAGAGTGAAATAAAAATATAAAATAAATCTCGAGAGTGTAATCTAATATAAATGTTTAAAAAAAGGCTATGTGCGACCAGAACATTTCATCGCCAATGACAACAACTCCTGCCGCTCGCCCACGTTCGAGTTCGACCAAGTTCGACTTTTTTCGAACCTTCAACGTGATGTTTGACAAAGGTTCGACTGAAATCCAACTTTTGTGCGCATGCGCGAAAAAAAAACAACAAAAAAACTAGTTGACTTTACTTGGCATAGGAAAAGTGCAATATTTGTTGGGTTTATTGGCATCATTGGTTTCATTATTAACTAAGGAAAGCGTTAAAGCGCATAGTTTCTCTTTTATATCGTTTAAAGATTGGTTACCATTTTATAAAATATCACATAAAGTACTTTAAAATTTATTTGTTTCCCAAAATTCGAAATATTCGTGTAGCAACCGGGCATCACTGTCCATATGTCGAACTTCTTCGAACCTTAGTGAAATTTTGCAGGTTTCCCGAGTGAAAGGGTCCTTCTACTGGCAGAAATGTTGTAACGGCGCGTAGGGAGCGCTTACTTTCTGAACACGTCGAGCACTTAATTTTCCTAGACGATAATTTGTAATGAGTGCATTACTAGAAGTATCTTTAGCCAAGTGCAACAAACTAAAATGCAGTTGCATTGATTTATTTTCAAAAGGCAATAAAACCTACTGTTACGTCTTGTTTTGCAATTTTTATTACTAGACACATATTCGATATTCAATTCGATATTCGAAGCCCGTTTTTTGTCTTATTCGTATTCGATTCGTATTCGAAAATTTCAATATTCGCACACCCCTAAAATAAATATTTAGTGAATAGCAAACTACAAAAGAGATGGTGACACTTTTCTTGTAAGCTACGCACCCCCACCCCTTTCCCTTGACTTCAACCTGTGTTTTCGCTGCGACTCATATTTCATTCGAAGACGCAGTACACCCAACTAGACTTTGCGATGAAGCAGTGGTGAGGGTTCAGGCTAGTTGGTGTAAATTGAGCGTAGTTGTAAACCCGAGACTGGGGATACAAGACAAGGGACAAACAGAGAACGAGGAGAAACTTAAATATAGTCTAAAGTTGTTTTCAAGATAGCAGAATAATTGGACACTCATGTCGGCGTTCAGCGGGGCTCAATCCTTGCCACCTCCTTAGCAGAAGCAGACACTCGATTAATATTCCCTTAATCCCCTTTGTACTCCTCCCTGCTATGTAGATAATGTAGCGCGGAACAATACAGAAAAGGAAATATTATTGCGCTGAGACGGCTGAGACAGTGTATCAGACTACGGATCCCCCGATGGCCGCTTCGAATTCCTCCTAAAGTGACAGCAATTCAACATAAGCCCTTTGAAATAAAGGCACCGTGGAACTGAGATTATTTTGAATGCATATCAGACGATTTCCAGTTAGTGTAATTTAATCCTCCATTCTTCGTTGAGTAGCTCCAGATGTCATTTTGATTGTTTTGTCTAAAAAAGAAAACGCTTTACCACGGATATCTGCAAAGAAAAAATAAAGTGTGTTTCTTTTCAATGATTGCATTCGCAATTTAAAAAATGGAAAGGGGTGACCATTTAATAAATATACCCGAACTGCGACATTGCTGGACCTGAAAAGAATTAAGTCTGGTAAAAATAAAATGAACTAGTTCGCACTGTTTTGCACTTTTTTCCAAGATACTGCATTGAACGAGGTTAAAGTTCGCATTTTTATCACTATACCATCTCAATCTAGAAGCAGCCGAGTAAGCACTATGACTAAAGGGCTGTTCACGCAAGACATGCCTTCTGCTGTGAACAACAATCGCTGGACGCAAGCGAAGGTTTTTCTTCAGCTTCCAGTGTCTTCTTTAAAAAGTTTCTTCATTTTTTTTTTGGCCGAGGAGAAAGTCTTTTTTTTTTAGCATTTATGTAACAAGCCTTGAAGAGTGCCCATGACGTGGGGCAGCTGGCACACATTGCTGGATATCGTCAAGGACTCTGTTGTTGTTCTGAATCCCCAACCTCCCAAAAAGAAGCAAGAGCAGGAGATGATAAAAGTTGTAACAACGTGTTGCAAGAAACTGACACATTTACGTTTTTCTTACAAAACGTGAGCGTTTGTTTTTGAAAA
This sequence comes from Ixodes ricinus, assembly GCA_037355805.1. NCBI lineage: Eukaryota > Metazoa > Arthropoda > Arachnida > Ixodida > Ixodidae > Ixodes > Ixodes ricinus. The sequence goes on from JAZHYW010005500.1 coordinate 28,850, forward strand.
GTGCGTGCTCTTGGGATAGTCAATTAGCACTGAAAAGCAAATACAAATGCTTGGCATAGCTGCTCATTGGAATCACACAGGGCGGAAAAGAAGCTGGCCACTTGCGGATGGGAACTTTTGATGACCGTGCGACTTGGAAGCGCTTAAGGTTTGCCTTCTTTTGGTTCTTTGGTTTTGGGCTGTTCAATTTCCTCCTGACAAACTTCCGGCAGCAACTTCCTGGAAAACAGACATTTCAAGAGATCCACATAAATCGCTGGAGCGCAGCAACGAAGATCACAAGGACTTAACCCAGTAAGTTTGATTCATGGATGGAAATAAAAAATGCTCATCATTAAGCAAATGGTGCGTGGTAGAAACAAAAAGGCATTTTCCGGACTAACTCGGCTTCTGTAAATAGAAGTCGTCGAATTTGACGCAGCCTCAACGCAGCTACGGTTAATGGAATGATGTGAAGGTTGAAGGATAATGTAATTAGTATTAAAGTGGTGCTGAAACAAAATCCGAGCGCCTATTTTATTGCCCAGACGTTGACTATCTTTATGCGAAACCACAGTCACCACACTTTTGTTCAAAAAGGCATCAAAATTAGTTTAAAAATGAATAAAACGTTTGCCGAATTGCACCTGGTGGATGTTCACAAACCCAATTGGAATGTCGTTATTCCTAATGTCCCATGAAAGCTGCGCCACTCTGCTGAAGTAAGGTTCGAAGCTCTGAGCGCACGTACTCTGTGAAACTTTGCCGAACAGGATTTATTTAATCTCTCCCGCGTTTATTGTACTTTTGCAAATGAGGAGGAGAAAGGAAGAGGGGAAGATGGGCCAGACCAGGAAGCGGAGGAGGTCAGTGTAGTTTTGGGCGCAGATGAGTCACTTGGTCTCCTCTTGAACGGCTAGGTTGTAAGTTGTAACGCGTCGACGCCACCAAGTGACAAAGCTCATAACCACGTCAGCCTCGACGTAGACTTGTCCATAATCGAACAAAGAACGGCTTGAATGCCCCGTAGGCACTGGATCTCTCGAGACGCATCGTCTAGAAAGGTCCTCCCCCCCCCCCTCCCAACCCAAATAAATAAAAATAAATATTTAATTATTTTTTACCAAATTCTGAGAAAAAAACGAAGTAAAAATGATTATATTTGTAAGGGAGAATATAATCCTGCGTGCCCCCTCCTCTGTAAGGCAAATGTAACTATGTTAAAAAAGTTGGATAAACATAAGTAGAGTGCCGATATTATGAGGTGGAGGAATAAGTGAACGGGATTTTGTAAAGCGAATCGTAGGTCAATATTTTAAAAAAAAAGATAGAACATTTGTAAAAACCTAATATTGATCTCCATTCCCTTTGTTACGCTTTGCATTGATTTCACTCCCTCATTTTGTATTTATTTTTATTTAAGTATCTACATCGCCCAATTAATGGCGTTACTATAGTAGGTAAGGCAATGCAAAAATAGTGAACGAAAATAAGAATATGAGGACTGAACAATGTGTGATGCAGAAGGCTTCACAAAAGTGATTGTAATGACATTGCCCAGTAATTCCAACGCATGAAGAGAAACGGGCAACATTAGGCAGGCGAGGCAATAATTATCCTAGAAACAACTTTTACAGGACAGTAAAACATTATGAAGTAGTACTCACAGCTTCAGTTGGAAAATTCTTTCAATCGTGCACTGTTTGTGGGAAGAAAGTGTACTTGAAAATGTTAATTCTACGCCTGAATTCGCGTATCTTTAAAGAGACACTGGAGTACAGAAGCATTTTTCAAAGGGCTTAATATTTTATTTATATATTTCCACAAAGAAACAAAACGCAATATTTTTGCCGTTAGCCATAATTTAAATGCCTGCCCTGCCCTAAGCTCCATCGGATGCTTACAAAACTAGACATCTTTTCTGGGTTCTCAATGGTTGGAGAGATTATTGACGTGTGAAATGTTGGTCGTAAGATTGTCCGTCCGTGCCGTAAGATTATTTTAATCTACAATAATTTATGTCTCAGAAACAAATATTCTAGCTAGAGCAGTATTTGTTTTTTTCAAAAAGTTTGCCGAGATTGCCTTTACGCTTCGGTTTCAAACAATAGCAAACATGGCTGCCGACGCCAGGTGGGTGGTTAACGAGGGCAGCTCGTCGAGCCCGTCTGTTTTATGAGCGCGAGTTGTTCTGCGTTTACTGAGGAGTTTAGACGAAGATCGCCTCAACCGATCTAGTTTGCAGCAAACATCAGTCGCAATTAAACGCCTTTGGAGGCGCTGTTGTCGCTGTGCTGGTAAATGGGTTCCTAGCGGGCGGTAGCGCGACTGGCGTAAGCCTATCGTCCCACTTTAATTATGTTGGTTGATCTGGCTTGATTTGTTTCTTCGCGCGCCTTGATGCTGAGTAAAGATATCGGTTCCCGTAAATGCGGCTCCGATGCTCTCTGAGTTGTGCGACCGTTGTGATTGAAACTGTGGGTGAAATACCGAGAAGGTACCAACAAAGGTAATTGTTTTGCGAGTAATTTGTCTGGAGGCAATCGGGTGTTCGGCTCGCATCAAATTTGTCCACGTTTGTTCCTCTCGTTTTGTTTCGAAATGAAAGTAGCTCTGAAGTTTTTCAATGCAACTGGCCTGCCAATGCGAATACCTTTAGGTCGCGTTTTAGACGTGCGTCATGACGCTCACCTAGCTTGCTCACGGAAGCCATGCGAAAAAACAACAAGAACAGAAAAGCTGGAGAAACCAGACATTTATTTTGTTTATCTTTTTCGTCCTCTCGGTCGCTTTTACCGCACTTCGACAGACGCTGAAAGATGGTTGTATTGAACCGTGTTCGCGTCTGGCAAGTGTTGCAGACATTTTTAGACGCAGGCGGAATAGCGAACGAACGAAGGCAAAAAAATTACACCATCTTCCCGAGGGGAACCATGGGGTGATGCGGAGAATCGTGTTGGTTCCGAGGAAAGAGTCAGTTGCGTGCTGACGTCGAGAGATGGCGCCACCGACTGCCCTAGCGTAACCCCCTACGCGAGCCTTCGTCGCGGCTCGCGGCAGAGAAACTTGGAACGCTCGCCGCTCGCCGTTTATATTTTTTTTTACACTTGAAGGAGAGGAGACTAGAGGAGGAGAGTTGCGCGTGCGCGCGCGGTGTGAGGAGAAGCGAACGCACGCGCAGTGCACGCAGCTGGTAGAGAGAGAGAGCGGAGAGAGTAACGCGCAGCTGTTGGAGAGAGGGAAGGAGGAGAGTTGCGCGTGCGTAGTGTGACCGCGGACTACGACGCCGACGCCGCTGGACATAGACCTGGAGCAAGAGATGCTCCGCATCTAGAACGGACGCCGACGCCCAGGTTTCATGTCCACATCTGTGCATGGCAGACGACGATAGATAGAGGTGTGCAATAACAGACGATGCCGGAAGCTGCCGCTCGTCTCCTCGCACGACAACCAGGTGGTGTCAGACTTCGAGACTAAATGCACCGGATGTCGGAAAAATGGAGCCAATAGCGACAATAGGCTTCCGAGCATGCTTGGCCGAGCATCTAAACCAATCCAGTAGTAATGGGCGGAGCCAGTGATCTGTGGGCGGCCCTAACAACGGGCCTTGACCTTCAACTAAATCGCGCCTAACTGCCTTAAACTTGCACAATTTATTTTATTTCTTGTGCGAACATTGTGAAACAAAGGAGCTGCGTATGCCAATTGTGCCCTTTAAAGATAAAAAGTTTTCTCTTTATTTACACGTTAGTGTCACCTTTACATGATTTGTGCGTGACACTTGTAGAAATAACTTCGTTTATCAAAACCAGCAGTTCTAAAATTAAGTATGTTATAAAATAAAGACGAGTGGAGATATCTTTTCCCGTCTTCCAGTACTGGCCACCACAATTGGCGACGTATTTCATTAGAGCTCTGAAAGATCATATTCGCCACAAGCAAAACAGAGCCGCACCTTTCTGGATACGCTCAAGTTTAGCTATGCGCCGAGAAACTGAGGGAGAGAGGGGGACGAGAGAGCGTAGGGACGCAAGAACACCCAGCTCTGCTTGGAATGAATAGTGGGTCGAGCTAAAGTTAGCAGCCTTTGCCCCCACTGCCCTCGCCGAACGCGTTTTGATCGGGAAGCCATAGTCAAAACGTCGGCTTTCTTCGTTTTAACGCGTTCTAAAAGTGCCGTGTTGACAAATGCAGCTGGCTTTAGGTCTTTCCACTAATTGTTCCAACCAGAGATCGGTGTTCTGACGTACCCTTTTGCTCTCTTGTCTGCTCCTCTCACTTAGTTTCTCGGGGCATAGTTACCTTTGTGTGCAGATCCCATGCTGGGCAAGCATATTCTAAAATAGGGCGCACATTTGACATGTATAAGGCTTCTTTGAGTTTTAGAGGTGTCTGTTTCTAGTTACAAAGAATAAGGTTTAATATGACTGGCCTTCGACGAAAAATATTCAGCATGATTGTTATATGACCTTTCACTATAAAAAAACATAGATATTTATATTCAGTTGCAGTGCTTTTAGCAACCAGCATTAGGAAGATAGTATTTAGCGCAGTGCATTTTATGCACGTGCGTTTTTACGCGAGGCTCCACGTAATTGTGTTGCACCCCATCGGTTACCCACGTGTAATATAATAAGTTACAATATTTGCTTCAGGAAAGCCAAATAGAAAAGGCCCGCTATTTTCGTAAAAATGTATAACCGTCTCTATGTTTTAAAGAAATGTTTTCGTGCACTGACACCTTTTATAGTTCTTTTGTTGAGAAAATCTTTAGAGGAAAATTAACTCATTTTGCAATAGAAGTGTGCAAACGTGCTATCGATATACGACTCTTGTGTTAAAAATTTTGTTCCTAACTACAGTACAACTTCCCTCACAGTTGTATGCTGTAAAACCAATGACCATATTGCTTAATCCAGTATGATGAAGCATCTCAAAGTAAACATTTATTTTACACTGCACCAACATGACTTTAGAACTGGTTTATATTCACCCTGCAAAGTCATTGAACTCAAGATAATAATTTTGAATACAAAAAAAGTCCACAGGTCGATTTTCTGTACTTGGATTTCCAGAAATCATTTAATACCATTCCCCATGTTATTCTTTTACATAAATTGGCATCGCTGTGATTCCCACCCAGTGAGCCTGGTTGGGTAAATGATTTAATATAAACAGCGTTGTGAATTTTGTTGAATCTGGTTCTGTGGACTTCGTTTCGGTGTCCCGGAAGGGTCGGTTGTGGGGTTCTCGCACTTCTTGGTATACATTAACGACTTAAAAACAAGAATGTTACCAAGCATAATCCTTTACACGCATTTATTGTGTAATTTACAGAAGGGTTCAAGATGGTACTGTTGCTGATGCCCCGCAGGGTGACATGGACTATGTAATACTGTGGCGTGATTGGTGGAGAATGCGCTTCAACACTGAGAAACGTAGTTCTATTCGTTTTACTAGAAAGCGTAGACCCCTTTAGTCAAGTTACTATCTATCAGGTCATTTGCTCGATGATGTTTATAATTATAAGCATTGCTGTGTATATTTCACGGCTAACTTGAAGTGGAACAAGCACATACAGTATTTAACTAACAAAACTAGTTGTGTATTACATTTTACTCAACGTAACCTCAAAAACGCTCCCAAGTCTCTTAAGCAAGCACTGTGTGTCACCATTGCATGACCGAGTCTAGAATGTGCATGTACAATATGGGACCCGCATATGCAGAATCTAATCTACAAGCGTATTCAACAAAATGCTGCTCTTTTTGCTAGTGACAAAATTAATTTAATTTATGGGATTACAGACATTAAGAATAATCTCAGATGGAAACTGCATTTTGTACCTAAGAAACACCTGCCTCTGAACAATTTTATGTTATTTACAATCATCAAACCAGCATACATAAATGTACATGCCTTAAGGCCCCATATTTTTATTTCGAAAAGAAATTTTGTAAATAGTTAAAAAACGTCTGAGGCTGGGTCTCGCCTGTTTTCCGTTAATTCTTGAGAAAGACAATAAAAATTATTTGTGTATGGCTTTTGAATCTCGACATTAAAAGGGTCTCGAAATTATCAAGTAGAAAAACATGTTCACTTTTAATTTTCTGGCATTGCCGATCCGCTGAAAAGACATTGCAATTAATTTCTGGGCCCCGTTCGAACCCTGCTTTAAGCGTGATAAAACCGTCTTCGCAACCCCTTCTCACGCCGCTTCCCATTAACACGTCACTTTCTTCTTTCCAGCGCTAATTCCAACTCCGAACAGACAATTTCAAATGAGCAGATGGAACCCCGGATCGGTCGATTCCAAGCGTTGTCTTTTCCCTTTGCCTCTTGTTTTCGTTACCAAAAAAAAAAAAAAAACCAGGAGTAATAATAGGGAGTACACACAATACCGCTTAATTCGAACCGTCGTGCCAGCTTCATAAAACCTCTGTTCGAATGCGCGGAAATCTCTCTTTTTCCTATTAACTTTATTGTCTGCCCAATTCCCCGAGGTTTTCTCCAAAGACAGCCGGTCTCACTCAATCCGTAATTTCAAGTTCCGACTATTTTATTGATTGGGGTACATTCTAAAAGCTTTCATACGTATGTCTTGTTGCGAGGACCTGCGAATTGTACATTACATTTTCTAGGTAATGGAGCGACTTCGTTAAATGGGCTTTAAAGCTGGAATTCGAGTATACACCAATTCATCTATGAATTTGCCAAAAACAGATGGCTGTAGTTTTCTAACTGTTTACTTTGGAGTTACATTCTTCTTACGGAAGGGTGGACAGGCAGATATTTTTGAAAATTTCGCAATAAAGTGTAAAATGTAGGAACCAGAAACAATATAATTGGGTTTTCATGCTTGCAATAATCCAAATTGAAAAGAGGGATTTGAAATTAAGCGTCTATTGCTCGTTCCGGTTTTTTGACGTTCAATGTTACTAGGTTGAACTTCAGTGAGGGGTTTCTAAAGAGTTTAAGCGGCGAGCTTTTAGGTTACAGATCTACATCGAAAGATTTCCAGTGATTCTTATTATGTTCAGGAAAGTTATTAAATCATACCCACCCGAAACTCCTTTTTTGTTTACGGATGTTTTTTTATCATATAAGTTATATGGGTTTGCAGCCAATGTTTATTTTCTTTGGAAGTAAATAAAACAATGTTTGACGGATAAGCTACACTAAAAAACCCTGGACTCATCATTCGTATTGCCGCGAGCGCAGCTGACTAAGTAGGCAGCGCGCTCGTGGCCTAACGGTTATCGCGCGTGCCTTCCACGCAGAAAGCCCAGGGTTCGATCCCTGGGAGCGCCGCGTCTTTTATTTATTCTTCCAATTTAGATTTCTGGTAATTTCGAGAACCGTGTTGCTCGTTCTAGGTTAGAATGTTCTGCGCGCCGAATGTTCCAGGCCGAATGTTCCAGAAGCCCACGCGTGCACAAAGGGGCTCCGCGTAACCAGCCGGAGTCAGTTTCGCCTCAGCGTTCGATCCTGCTGCTTCGCCGCTTTCGACGCCCGCGACGCTCTGTTGTTATCTTTCTGTTTCCTTTTATTTTTGGGCACAAGTTCGCCCCATTAAACGTTTCAGTTTTCTCAGTTATTCCTTTGTTTTGTCACTTCGTTATTCGTGACATTTTGGTGGAGGTGCGGGGTACCGCATGCCCCTGCCGCGTACCCCTCCGAGGGCCCGCAGTGCAAGTCCGACGCCAAGCCCACGAAGAAGCGACGAAGGCACTACCGAGATCCGGTTCAGTCGTCGCACCCAAGGCCTACAACCGGAATTCGGACCTCTGCCGCCCAGGACCAAGCAGCCAACGAGGCCGACGATGGCCGACCAGTCGCCGACGCCCGCCGCTCCTGCCGTCGTCTACCTGCCCGCCGCTCCCCGTACGCCGACTCCCTTCCACGGCGAGATCCACGAGGATGTCGAAGACTGGATCAAGCACTACGAGCGTGTGGCGCGCCACAACGGATGGACAGCGGAGCAGTGCCTCCAGAACCTCTACTTTTCGCTGGAGGGTACTGCGAGGCATTGGTTCGAGAATCACGAGGCTTCGCTTACGTCGTGGGACATCTGTGTGGCCGAGTTGCAGCGGACGTTCGCCACCCTACACCGACGGGAGAAGGCAGAAGATCTCCTCCGAATTCGAACGCAGGGCCCCGACGAAAGCGTCACAAGCTTCGTCGAAGATGTCCTCCGCCTGAGCGCCCGTGCCGACCCACGAGCCACAGACGACAAGAAGCTGCGGGTCCTCATGCGCGGGGTAAGGGATGACATCTTCGGAGGCCTCGTCCGCAACCCGCCGACCACCGTCGAAGCCTTCGTCACGGAGGCGACCAACATCGAGCGCGCCCTCCAAGCGCGCGCTTCCCACTACCAGCGACATCCAAGTGTCGCTGCAACCACGCTGCTTGGCGGCGAGAACGCTCCTGGTACGGACATCCGCGCAATTATCCGGGAGGTCGTCCGGGAGGAACTCCGCCAGTTGCTGCCAGCCGCAAGTCGTCCAGCGACACTCTCCATCGCCGAGGCTGTGCGCGAGGAAGTACAACGGGCGGTCCACCCTGAAGTGCCCATCAACACGGTGACACCGGAGGAGCCGACGTTAAGCTACGCCGCAATGGTCCGCCGAGCACCACCAGCCCCGCGTCCGTACATGGCGCCTCCCCGACGTGTGCCTCCAGAGCCGCAGCAAACCCGACGCCAGGAAGATCGGGCGCACGTTCGTCCAGAACAAGTTGCGCCAAGGAAGACCGACGTGTGGAGGACGGCCGACCGACGCCCGTTGTGCTACCACTGCGGGGAAGCCGACCATATCTACCGACGATGCCCTTACCGCCAGCTGGGCCTACGAGGGTTTGCACCCAACGACCCTCGACCACGTCTCGGAGAGCGACCTCGGGACATCGAGAACTACCTCCGCCGCTCTTCCTCTCCTGAGTCGACTCCCCGAGGATTCCGCTCACCGTCTCCCCGACGCTCGCCATCGCCCTTCCGTCGATCTCGCCGAGACAGCCTGTCACCTATCGCCTCCCGTCGGGAAAACTAGGCGCGGCAATGCCGGGAGGTGGTGTTGCCGAAGACGAACGATGCCAAGATCCTCCAAGATCGTCGGAGCACTCCCACTCTAACGCCGCAGCGCCCCGAAACGACGTTTCTGCAAGAGTGTCGAATAACCTCAACGTTATCATCGACGGCCACGACGCGACAGCACTCGTCGACACAGGAGCAGACTACTCCGTTTTGAGTGGGAGACTCTCTCGCCGCCTTCGGAAAGTTACGACGTCGTGGGACGGACCGCAGATACGAACCGCCGGCGGACATCTCATCACACCTGTCGGCAGGTGCACTGCGCGCGTTGAGATCCATGGCGAAACCTGCCCGGTGAAGTTCGTCATTCTGCAAGACTGTTCGAGGGACGTCATTCTCGGAATGGACTTCTTGTGTGAATACGGCGCCATCATCGACCTTGCGGAGAACAAGCTAACGCTTCGGAAACCTGTCCCATCGGCAGAACATCCCAAAGCGACGTTAGCTGCAGTGCGAGTCCTTGCCAGCCATGTAAACCTGCCGCCGCTGTCGAGTGTCTTTGTATCCGTCGGGACCGAAGAAGCCACCTGCGGTGTAGCACTGTTGGAAGGAAGCGTCCAGCTTCTCGTTGGACGAGGGATTGGCATTGCAAGAGGCGTAACCGAGATCCAGAACGGGCGTACCGTAGCCCTTGTCACCAACTTCCGGCAAGAGTCGCAGCACCTTACAAAGGGTACAGCTGTGGGCTTCGTCGAGGAAATTCCGGACTCAGCCGCGATCGCCGTGATCTCAGAAGACGCCTCTCCGACGCAGCACAAGAGAACCACTCCGTCAGAGCTCGACATCGACCCGTCCCTCCCAGCCCCACAACGACGACAACTCAGTGACCTTCTCGCCGAGTTCAGTGAGTGCTTCTCCACGTCGTCGAAGGTGCGCCAAACGACGGTTGCGAAACATCGAATAATCACAGATGACGACGCTCTCCCTGTGCATCGGCCACCGTACCGAGTCTCCGTGAAAGAAAGGGAAGTTATCCAGAAGCAAGTTGAGGAAATGCTTGATGACGACATCGTCCAGCCCTCAAACAGTCCGTGGGCTTCCCCAGTAGTCCTAGTGAAGAAAAAAGACGGAACCCTGAGGTTCTGCGTGGACTACCGCCGGCTGAATGCAGTAACAAAGAAGGACGTCTATCCGCTGCCCCGCATCGACGACACCCTGGACCGGCTGCGCCACGCCCGATACTTTTCGTCGATGGACTTGAAGAGCGGGTACTGGCAGATTGAGGTGGACGAACGAGATCGTGAGAAGACGGCATTCGTCACACCGGATGGACTGTATGAATTTAAAGTGATGCCGTTCGGGCTGTGCACAGCGCCGGCAACCTTCCAGCGTGTTATGGACACCGTCCTTTCCGGCTTGAAATGGCAGAGCTGTCTCGTCTACCTCGACGACGTTGTCGTGTTCGCAACCGAATTCGACGAGCACCTCAGACGACTGCGAGCCGTGCTACAGGCCTTCAAATCTGCTGGGCTGACACTCAAGCCTTCGAAGTGCCGGTTCGCCTATGGAGAGCTGAAATTCTTGGGCCACGTCGTGAGTGCTCAGGGTGTAAGCCCTGATCCTGCAAAGACGTCCGCTGTCGCCGAATTCCCCAAGCCATCGGACAAGAAGGCCGTCCGAAGATTCCTTGGGCTGTGCGCCTACTACAGACGTTTCGTGCGTGACTTTGCACAGATTTCTTCACCGCTGACGCATCTGACGAAGGACGACGTGCAGTTCCAGTGGGGAGAAGAGCAAGAACAAGCGTTCGACGAACTCAAGCGAAGGCTGCAGTCGCCCCCTATCCTCGGACATTTTGATCAGTCGGCGGAGACAGAAATACACACGGACGCCAGCAATACCGGTCTCGGTGCGGTGCTCGTTCAGCGACAAGAAGGGGCAGAGAGAGTAATTGCTTACGCAAGCCGGGCGCTGTCTAAGGCAGAACAAAATTATTCAACGACCGACAAAGAATGTCTTGCTGTCGTCTGGGCGATAACCAAGTTCCGTCCGTACTTGTACGGTATCCCGTTCCGCGTGGTCACAGACCACCACGCCCTCTGCTGGCTCGCAAACCTCAAGGACCCGTCAGGGCGCCTCGCTCGCTGGAGTCTGCGACTGCAAGAATTCGACGTAACCATTGTGCACAAGTCTGGCCGCAAGCATAATGACGCCGACTGCTTGTCTAGGGCCCCAGTCGAATCTCCTCCTGACAGCACCGACGACGACGATGACGCTCGTTTTCTCGGAGCAGTTACAGATACCGACATGGGAGCGCTTCAACGAGCCGACCCGGAGCTTCGCGCCGTGATCGACCACCTCGAAGGTCAAGGAAGTTCCGTTCCGCGAGTCCTGGCCCGAGACTTGTCAAGCTTCGTCCTGCGGCGAGGTGTGCTCTTCAAGAAGAACTTCGGAACCAGCAACCCTGCCTGGCTGCTGGTTGTGCCTGCCAGCCTGCGAGAAGAAATCTTTCAAGCATGCCACGACGACCCGACGGCTGGACACCTTGGCTACACCAGGACGCTCGCCCGGATTCGTGACAAGTACTACTGGCCAAGACTCCCGAAAACCGTCCATCTGTACACACGGTCGTGCCATGAGTGCCAACGACGTAAGAAGCCTCCGACAAAGCCAGCAGGACTCTTGCAGCCGATATCTGCCCCGACTACGCCCTTCCAGCAGGTCGGAATGGATTTGCTTGGGCCGTTCCCAACATCGACGCAAGGGAACCGGTGGATTATCGTCGCGACCGATTATCTTACACGATACGCCGAGACGAAAGCCCTTCCATCGGGAACAGCGGTGGAAGTCGCCAAGTTTTTCGTCGAGTCCATTGTCCTTCGACACGGCGCACCTGAAGTGCTGATCACAGATCGAGGGTCATCTTTCCTGGCACAGCTGACTCAAGAGGTACTTCGGCTCAGTCACACCAGCCATCGACGAACCACCGCTTATCACCCGCAGACCAACGGGCTAACAGAGCGGCTCAATAAGACCATCGCAGACATGATCTCCATGTACGTCGACGTGGAGCACAAGACGTGGGACGAGGTGTTGCCGTACGTTACATTTGCGTACAACACAGCGGTACAAGAAACCACAGGAATGACGCCGTTCCAACTGGTACATGGCCGGACGGTTACCACAATGCTGGACGCCATGCTGCCTCACGTGCCAACCGACGATGGCAACGACGACGCTCAACTGATCTCTCAACGCGCGGAGGAAGCTCGTCAACTGGCAAGAATCAAGATCCAAGAGCAACAGCGAGTCGACGCACGCCGGTATAACCTTCGTCGCAGGGACGTCCACTTCCAACCCGGGGACCGGGTATGGGTGTGGACACCGATACGGCGCCGCGGTCTCAGCGAGAAGCTTCTCAAGCGCTACTTCGGACCCTACAAAATCATCCGACGCCTCGGCGATCTGAACTACGAAGTTCTACCCGACGGAACGCGCCCATCTGCAAGACGCCAGCCACGACCCGAGGTGGTGCACGTCGTCCGGCTCAAGCCGTATTACGAACGGTAGAACTTTGGACTCTCGTCAAAGAGTGAACTGTGAACTGTGGCTCGCGACCCTGCTATCTTTTTATTGTGTATTTGTGTTTTACCTTTGTGCTGCATCGGGACGATGCACTTTTTAAAGGGGGAATAATGCCGCGAGCGCAGCTGACTAAGTAGGCAGCGCGCTCGTGGCCTAACGGTTATCGCGCGTGCCTTCCACGCAGAAAGCCCAGGGTTCGATCCCTGGGAGCGCCGCGTCTTTTATTTATTCTTCCAATTTAGATTTCTGGTAATTTCGAGAACCGTGTTGCTCGTTCTAGGTTAGAATGTTCTGCGCGCCGAATGTTCCAGGCCGAATGTTCCAGAAGCCCACGCGTGCACAAAAGGGGCTCCGCGTAACCAGCCGGAGTCAGTTTCGCCTCAGCGTTCGATCCTGCTGCTTCGCCGCTTTCGACGCCCGCGACGCTCTGTTGTTATCTTTCTGTTTCCTTTTATTTTTGGGCACAAGTTCGCCCCATTAAACGTTTCAGTTTCCTTTGTTATCACCGCCTCATCAGTTGTCATTCGTGACAGTATGGCACGGGATTGTCAATGTGGTGGACAGACCATTCCACATATTTGGATCAACTTGTATAGTTTAATTTATGATTTGTCTTCAAGTTTGTAGTCAATGGTGCTTCTACCCTGTACACCGATGCCCATTCGATTCATTCAACAATATGCGTTTGGTTATCCTGTAGCTTCGCATTATGCTGAATAAAAGAGGCAGTGTACAAGTTTCTATGAAAAAAAAATGTCTTGAACGGGAGCTCGAGCGGTTTTCGCAAACTTTCCAAACTGGACTAATTTTTGAAATACGCATACTTTACTCAGTCTAGCACGCTATGTATTATGAAACAAAAATGGTAAATGAACGTCACTCTTTAAAACCTTTATTAAATTTATTTCATGCTCTCCGGTGGGGTGATGTCACATGCACTCTTAGAAAACAAAGGGTATATTCCTACATCCTTTGTCACATATAATGTACCCCGAAACTTCACTTCGAACTAACTTTGAACCGACGGTATCATCTTCCACGAGCGGCTTCATACACGAGTTGTACAACTTAATAAAATAGCTGATGCACGTGTGTCTGACTGCAAAAAAAAAGTCATCTTGATTTTTCTTGGCACTGCTGCAAGTCCTCAGCGTGTTTTTTTCTTCTTCTATACTTTTTAATACGTACTTGGAAGGGCATAAAGTGCCGAAAAAACGCGGACCGAGACACGAAAAAAACAACGACACAGGGCGCTTTATACATTTTCCAATGTGCCAACTACCCATTTAAGCGCATTACTGGTGCCGCCTTTTTTTCCCCCGAGGTTGGCTCAAGATTGTCTTAATCGTTTTTGCTGGCTTGGCTATAAAGGTCTACAACTTCAGTGCAAAGGCCACTTTCGTGGAAATGATCCAAGTTTGTTTTATTTTTATCGTCACTTCCTTCTTCTGTGACACTCCGCTGCATGATTCTCCAGGAGAAAGAATCCCAAAAATGATGGTACGTCTGCACCATTGTCTATGCTGACCAAAATGTCATTCAGCCCTCGAAAAATTTAGTTATTGTCATAAGACGTATTACATCTCAGCAAGAAAAAAAATAAAGAAACGTGTGAATTCAAAGTTACTCTTGCATCGTCATAACTGATAATTCCACAATGCTAATACCGAGGCGCCGGCTCCATTGTGTGCCCCAAAAACCTTGTACTTCATGTGCCTGGTGTACGAAATAGACGACTGTGCAGTGCCTCGCGAAACAGTTCTCGAAAAGGTAAGGGTATGGCACTATACTATATATCGGGTACAGCACTATGGAAACATAAAACGTCACAATGCTAAAAGTCGAAATTTCATAATTATTTGTGGACCCATCAAGATAACTAGTAGTATTTTTTTTTCTTATTGGTGTGTCCCAATGTGTTTGGTTGTAATTTATATACAAACATACTATAAAATAAGGCCGATCTCACGTTGCGTGCTCACGTCTTTTCCTCGTCTTTGTTTGTAATGCTACATCTGGGCGTGATCCGTGTATTCTCAACTGACCCAAAATATTATTTTGGTAAGGTAATATTTTTTTATCATTATCAGAGAAAAAGAATGTGTCTCTAACTTGTTTTACGTGTAATATTTTTCGCTTTTAGAGCGCAGCTCTAAGGCGCCCCTTTCTGGCTTGAGCGGCGTTGCCGTCGGCGTCGGTGTAACCGCGCGTTGCATTATGGGACGTTTCCCATAATGACGTCACACGTGACGTAACGTGTGACTTTACGAATGCTACGCTCGTGAGGGTTACGAGGGTTACCCTCACCAGGGTTACGAGAGTTAACCTCACCAGGGTTACGAGGGTTAACCTCACGAGGGTCACTAGGGTAATTCTCACACGGGTTAGCCTCACGAGGGTCACGAGGGTTACCCTTACGAGAATTATGAGGGTTACCCTCATGAAGGTTATGAGGGCTACCCTCACAAAAGTCACGAGGGTTACCTTCACGAGGGTCATGAGGATTACCCTGACGAGGGTTACGAGGGTTACCCTCACGAGGGTCACGAGTTCCCGTACGAGGGTTATGAGGGTTACCTCACGAGGGTCACGTGGATTACCCTCGTGACGTCACACTAGACGACTCGTGTGACGGCATTATAGGTAGCGCGTGACGTATGACACGAAGTGTGACGTCGCGTGACGTCACTTTCATCTAACATTGCCGATATTGCCGCTACATTTAGCGTGGAAATGTTTCCGCTAAATTTGGAGGAAAAATAACCGCTATATTTAGCCCTAGTGACGTCACGTGTGACGTCACGAGAGATAAAAGTTTTCTACTAAAATTTAGCGGAAAATTATCCCTGCTAAATTTAGCGGGGAAGGAAGAGGGCATACCTTCCTGTCCGTACTATTCCCTCCTTCTCAAGAGCTGCGCTCCAAATCGGCGTTACAGAAAATTGTAAACGACTTTAATTATATTGTCTTCCGCCAATTTCCTCGCTTTTAATTTGTAAATGCTTAAGGTATAGCTGGAAGAATATGAAACCAGTAACGCAACTACGTTACACGTTACTCGAAAAAAGTATCATAAGTACGTTACCCGTTACAGTTTTGAAAACGTAACGAGAACGTTAAAGCCTTACCGGAAAAGGTAACGCGTTACCGGTAACGTCGTTACTTGTGACGCGGTACTGCCAACACTGCAAAAATGTAACATGAAAATCGTTTATTTGCGATGAAATTGTTTCTGAAGATCACAAAAAGTTAGCGGTGCTGTGTTATACGCGTCAACTTAGATATTTAGTCCGTCCGTCCGTCCGTCCGTTTGTCCGTCCGTTTGTCCGTCCGTCTGTCCGTCTGTTCAAATTTGTTTTTAATTATTTTATTTTATTACACTTACAAAGCAGCGTTCTTCAGCGGAATGGGACAGTTAGCAAAACTGTTGAAAATATGGGTCTACAATTTTCACGCTCTAATATCTTTAAATCATTTTGTTATGAAACGTATGAGCTCATTACAAAACACCTAAATCCACAGTGCGCTATCTACAGCACCAGCCATCCTCATTATCCTCGTAAGTCAGTTAAACATAATACGTTCACGTCTGTCGCTTAAATTTTAAAGCTTAACAAAACGGGAGAAAACAAATTAAAGGTGCCTCGACGCTGTCATCAACGGCTCCGAAACTAACTCTACCTCTGTTCGCCAATTCCTAAAGTATACAGCGCAGATGCATTAGCTATCTTTCACTCCAAAACTTGCTCCATTAGCCCTGGTGCCAGACGTGCCATATTAAATAGGCAAAATCTAAAACCCATTCTCGTGTTGATTAGAGAGACGCTTCCCTAAAAGTACAATCCATCTGCCACGTTTTTCCCTGAAGCCTACTGGTCCCTACTTTGCTGCCGCACCAGTCTGGAAATATAGAACCATGAGCTAGATACTGCAGTGAACGTAGCTATCGTGGTTACATATTAAACGTAACTAAAGACCAGGGAACGTGGAAGCAAGCAGAAAAGATTACTAAGCAATCCTCCCATAAACAGGGTCGTCTGCTTTGGTAGGAGACGATGGCATCGTGTGTGGACCTCAGTGTAGACAAGCGGAAGACATAATTTACATGGACAGGAAGAGGGGGAAGGGAGATGGGGAGTGAGGGATGGGGGTCACTTATCGGGGGAAGTTCGGGTCTGTCCGGGATTCGTGGTTCCGAAACTCCGATGCGGATTCGGGCTAGTCTAGATTGTGGGTTATCCGACCGCATGAACGAACCATCACGGTCCCCTCTCGTTATGTACAGCCGTCGCGCAGAAAAACAAAAACAAACAAGGAAGCCATAAGATCACGCGTGTTGGCGGCGTGTTGTAAAGTTCACATCTTCTTTAAAGGGTTGCTCGCAGGTCGGCCGGCCAGAAGATGCGTTTTATTTTAGGCGGTTTCAAAGCAAAAGTAGTCAAGAAACTGGCTGAGTAACCTTTGATTCTAATTCCTTCCTTCCATAAAATCTTACATAGAGTTGCAGAACTAACTGGTAGTGTCACAACTATGCAAGAACGCACCATCTTTCAACACTCTTTTGTACTCTGAGTGAGGTAACAAACCCCCCGCTGCACAGCGCTAACAGTAACCTGAGGGTAGTTTCATTTGAAACTCAAACACTGATCAGGGTGAATACTGTGAAATTTATATATATATATATATATATATATATATATATATATATATATATATATATATATATATATATATATATTAGCATCCTGTCTAAAAAACGGCTTGAAAAAATTGTTTTCGTTTCACGAATTTATATTAGATCTCGCACGGTGAAAATCAAACTTTGTGTGTTTCATTTTTTTTCGAAGTTCTGTTACTTGTTATGCACACTGAGAAGAAAAAAATATTTATAGAATTATTTCGTGTAAATTTATTGTAAGCCGAGTATTATTTTTATACACCAGACAAATAAGCCAAATTTCATCAACGAGATAAACAATGCCAAGCATTGTACCTTTGACGTTTGGGTGACATATTTGGAGCCCTGTATATCAATATTATTTTTAACGCGATTACCAAATAATTTCCTCCTGTAGTCGTATCCATGGGCTATAGTCTGATAGTGCCTTTGTTTGATTTATTTTAACTATTTTTTATATTATTTTCAAACATCATATCTATATAAATTTGTGCATATTTTAAAATTGTTTTGGTAAAAAAATTCCATTTTTAATTTAGCCTTTCTACGAATTCGTATTTATATTGATTTTCTAATGGCATACTTCAAATTTCCTTTTTTCAAGTTGTATTTTCGCTAGAAGACGTCAAATAACTATGAACACTCCCCAAATCGTCAAAACGGTAGTTTCAGCAATTTCGTTTTGTTCCACGGTTTATACCTTTTAGTTTATTGCGTGAAAGGCTGCCGTTTGGTGCCGCTTCAATTAGAAGAGAAGTTTTGGCGGAATATTATTTTTCGAGTCTACGAAAGATGTATTTATTGAAAGAAAACATATCTGAACTAAAAATATGCTTTACATTCCAGTACATCAAAATGCAAAGCCGAGGTTTGTCAACATAGGTCTGAGTTGCAGCAGGCACGTATCCAGGGGGAGGCCCATGGGGCCCGGCCCCCCCCCCCCTCCGAAATCTTCCATTCTGCTGGGACCTCCTTTCCCCCCTCCCCCTCATACAGCATTTTGTCATGGGTAGCCCCTCCCCCCACCCCCCCCCCCCCCGAAACAAAATCCTGGCTGCGTGCCTGAGTTGCAGGGGTTTCTTTTTGAGCGAATTCAGAGGGCGTTTATAGGACCTTATTTTCTAAGGCAAATTCGAAATCTTTCAGAGCTTTCTTTTATGGTATACGAAAATTCGGAATTTTCGGCTTTCATCTGCAGCGAATAAAAGTAAAAAAAAACAAAAACAGGAGTTTCCAACTTTTGTTTAGCACTTTTTTCATACATGAGACCATACTTGACTATTTCCGCTGAGATTCGATGACTGGTATTGTCGACACTGGGCCAAAATAATTTTTTGGGGAGCCTACAAACAAAGGTTAGAACGAAAAAAGTACAAGCGCCAAAATTGTTCGGAAAATAATATTAATAAAAAATGGAGTTTGTAGAACTTTTAGTCTCTAAATTCTGACTCTTTCATATAAATCTGAATTGCCAAATTTTTTAAAGGCGAGTATTTTTCGAAGAACAGCGGATTTATCAGAAAAAGCAGAACCGTATTTATAAGGAGAGTAAAAGTCACTTGAATGCATAACAGGGCATAAAGAGATTTCCGAAGATTGTTCTGCCTTTGTACGCTTGTGGGTCCTGAAATTAAAACTAGGGTCGAAGACAAGAATAGTTTATTACGAACATTAGGGACACGGATCGATCAATGGCAGCTGGAAATTCAAAACGCGATATATTATAAACGCCTATTGCAATGAGTCTTTATGTGAAACAAGCACACTATTTTATGGAACACGTGCTTTTTGTTTGAATTAAGTTAATTTAATTATTAATGCTGGTTGCACATATTTCAGAACGAAGTTTTTACCGTCCACGTGAAGCACAATAAGCGATGGATATTGGTCCATCATGTTCACGAACAAGGAATAATTTACTAGACAGAGATAGCACTCAATTATTCACTCATTTCCTTCTTTCATGTACGCATAATCACGCCGGGCTCAGGGACAAGACGGAACACTTCGAGCTAATGTGTCATCAGGTTCTTCTCCAGAGACTTGAATTTCGGACCAAACTTGTGAAGAGCGTATCCCTTTTGTGAACACCTGGGGATGCCCACTGTTCCTTTTTGTGTTTCCTTTATGTCTCAACGTCTGCTTTTGGTAAGTTAAAAAGGACGACATTTCTTGTTTGTTTCTGGATTTCTTCCATGAAACCCTGTGACGTCCATATTAAGATCGGCAACGACAATTGTGCACTGTGGAGAGGTGCTTTAGTAAGCCACCAACTCCATCGTATGTGTTCTTGCCATGGCCGAATGACGAGAACAACAATTTCGCTTTATCAGAGCAGCTGTGCTTGAACTACAAGAGCTGGTATCAGTTTTTAAAGTGAGTTGCAGCTCCATCAGAAACATAGATGACACTTGAAGAAAACGGAACGTTGTCTTCTTACAATACTTCAAGCCTTTGAATGGCCAGCAGTACGTGTGATGAGTCATGGCAAAGGTCTTCACACACAACGCCGAAACTCTGAGCCCTTTAGCTGTTGATGCGACGTACTTGAAAATCGAAAGCTGGTGTTTGTGCCAATGGTTCTCTTGAACTTCATTCGGTAGTGAATCGGTCTAATTCGCGGCAAAGTCAAAATGAAGCACACCGCGCTTCTTAGTTCACTTTTATAGAGCCGAATTTCATATCTTTGATGTTTCTGATTGTTATCATAAGTAATGAACCGAATGGTCCACTTTAGAATTCCTTCAAGATAGACAAAGTGGTTAAATTGTCTTCTCGATTAGACCTTCTTTCTCCCAAAGGCATAATGTTACTTGCTCCTCTTCATTATTTTCTAAGAGATGTAACGTAAGATTACGGGTGTTCGGGCATTCCAGCGACATGGAGTTCAAGCCCTGAGACAAGGTGTGAGTGTGAACGTCCGTTCGCCGACGCCGCCTCAGCGAGAGACTATTAAAACGCTACTTCGGACCCTACAAGGTCATTTGCCACGTTGGGGACTTGAACTACCAGGTGCTCCCGACGGAATCCGACCATGAGGACGGCCCCAAACACTGCCCGAAGTGGTCCACGTCATTCGACTGAAGCCTTTCTACGCGCGTTATGACTCTGACGCTGCATGTTTATTTTGTTTCCCATACTTTTTTAAACATTTTTGTTTGCGTTTCATTGGGACGATGCGCCTTAAAAAAAAAAAAGAAGGAAGACGGGGATAATTCCGGGCGCGGTGCCAAGGAAACAACGCTCGGTCACGGGATTCTGTGAAGGTTCGGGCTTTACTCTTGCTCGTGAAGTAGCATCTATCATTTCAACCGACTCTATTGTTCTCGAAAGTGCCTGTTCATTCTCACCCGAACACTCAACGCTCGAACCCTTTGGGCCGAGTTTTCGACATGCCGACTCATACTAGATATGAAGCTGCGCGTGACCTTCTCTAGTCACTCTCACTCTCGCTTACTATTACGCCGCCAAATCGCAGCCCACTTTTCTAATGTCTCTATGCTCGTTCTTTATTTTGCTCGGCACTTGTTCGCCCATTAAACTTTCAGTTTGAAACGAGATTTTCGCTACTTCTGGTCCTGTCATTCCTGATAATATTATGCATTTTGGGACCAATAGCGTCGAAAACGTAATTTTCATTTTGTCCTAAAAGTCGGACAGGTCATTTTTAAGAACAAATGTAAAACAAAGTATACATACACCTGGCAGAGCAACGGGATGCAATGAATACATCGTGAATGTATTTTCTTACTAAGATATATATATAGGGTGTCCCCCGAAAAAGTTAGCAGTTTTTCCTTCTTTTCACAGGAAAAATAAACTATACATCGCCGAACCCTCTATCTTCGCCCATAGTTGCGCTAGAGGTTAGAACCAAGCGCCAAAGTTTCAGCCCGAATCGATACAACGGGTGTTTCAAATAGCGGCCAGGCTCTTTAAATCGACAGCCAGAATTGGTTTCTGAACCTATCGCGTTACGATTTTGTGCACCGTTGCCCACAGGTGGTGCATTTTTCTATAAAATTTGCAAAGATCGAACTTACATTAAGAAAAAGAACAATAAGACGTTGTAACTACTATGAAAACGCATCGAAGCCACCGGTCATCAAACCATAGGGCGTCTTATTGCCTGAAGACCGGTAGCTTCACGGCATTTTCATCAAAAGTTAAGCATTTGTTGTTGTTTTTTTTAGATTTTCCTCAGGTAAGTTTAATCTTTGCAAATTTTCCAAAGAAAATGCATCACCTACGGGCAAAGCTGCATGAAATCGTAGCGCGGTAGGTTAAGAAACCGATTTTTCGCTGTCGATTTAAAGAGCCTGGCCGCTATTTGTGAAACCGGGCACTATTCAAGAGCTATAAGTTGTTCCCCGTAAATTTTAATGAGAAAATGGGGCCCATTTTCGCCAGTTTTTGGTTTCTTATGCCATAGAGCTCCATGTATTCGAGAGGTCGGTCGGCCGCCATTTTCCTCTTAAAATTTTCAGAAAATCACGTATGACTTTTGAATAAGATATCGGTTCGGGCTGAAACTTCGGCATCTGATTCGGACCTCTAGCGCTCAACTCGGGCGGAGAATGAGTTCGGCGATGCGTAGTTTATCTTTAAGGTGAAACTTTTTTTTTATTTGTTTTAATCGGATGCAGTCTGTAAATTTGTTTTTAATGTATATCGACTCAAACACGCAGATAGTTGAAAATATCTCTAAAACACAATCGCGGTACACTTTTATCGCGATGCTTCTTAGTCCTGCGGGCACAATCTATTTCGCCGGTAATAGCAAACGCATATAGCCAATGAGCGCCATGATAATACACTTATGCCGCTGCTTGATTTGCTCTATTCAATCGTAGCGTCGGCTGCGGTTACACTTGAGGATTTGCGGGTGGATCCACGCAAGCGGAAAGTGGATTTTGGAGCCGGGTGGCCAAATCGACTTTTCGCTGGCAGAAAATCTGGATCTGCAGTCCGGAACCCATATCTAAATTTTCCGCCAGTGACTAGTCTATTTCACCACCCGGCTCCAAAACCTGCCTTCCATGTGCGAGGATCCGCCCGCGAATCCGAGAGTGTAAACGCGTTATTAGTGCGAAGTATAGTTATATAAGAGACAAACAATACGACTCATACTTTTTAGAGCGCAGCTTTTAGGCGCCCGTTTCCGCGTTTCGCGGCGCCGCCGTCAGCGTCGCCGTCGCCATCGGCGAAACCGCCCCGCTAAATTTAGCGGGGAATTGAACTGGTGTTGAGGTCACGTGATGTCAATTTTCCCGCAAAATTTAACAGAGAAACTGACTTTGTTCATGGGTGATGTGACACAAAGTCATGTGACGTCATTTCCCCGCTAAATTTAGCGAAAAAACAAAATTTGTGATGAGGCCACGTGGCGTCGATTTCCCAGCTTAATAGAGCGGAGAAACTGTGGGAGGTTGGGAGGTTACGGAGGAGGAGGAGGGTAGGGTACGGTGAAGGAGGATGGGAGGGTACGCATGAGGAGAAGAGGAGGGTACGAAAAAGGAGGGGGAGGAGAAGGAAGAGGCGGAGCAGGACAAGGAGGAAAGGAGGAACAGAAGAGGAAGACGGGAGGAGAGGAGGGTAGGGTGCGGAGGAAGAGAGCATACCCTCCCATTCGCACCCTCCCCTCCTCCTCCTCAACAGCTGCGCTCTAATTTTGCATTACAAAGTTTTGTACAGGTCTTCCAATTTTTTTTTCAAAATATTGGCGAAGTTTACATTGCGTGGCGTAGCAGAATAGAATGATCTCACTAAACAGCATGCGCAGGCGCCCGTGCGTATTCCGGAAGTTGTGCCGCCGCCATACTACTTTTAGTCATCGCCTTCTGGCAGCACAGGGCTCTGGCGAGTGTGCTCAGAGCTGGTCAAATCACTATTCTTTGTAATAAAATTGCATTAATAGTTACTATGGCTTAATACGGCTGAATTGTAATTAATTTACAATAAAAATCACTAAAACACATAAGTAATGAATTGCGATTACATTTTACAAAAAAAAGTGTTAAAATTAAATTATTGTTTTATACATCTTAAATGTGGAAGGTATAATCAATTTAATTTTATAAAAACTTTTATTAAAAAGCTCTTTACAGTCCAGGCGAGCAGACTAGAACTCCCTGTTTCATCTCATGAGCAGTTGGGCTCCGAAACTTGTGTCGGAGAGAGATCCTCTTTTGAAGGATAGCATGGCTCTGGCCATGCTCAACCATTTCTCAGCGGGCGCCGACGATTGTAGTTCAGTGCTAAAACGGACGATGAGTTGTTTTGTAGTCGGAAAGGGATTCGAAAAGGGAGAAGCCTGCAGTCTCGCTCTGCGTCCAACGCTGAAAACAGTCAGCCACAGGACGGCGGGCTTCTGACCACCTGACGTTCAAAAATGTTTTGTCTGGATCTTGAAATTCCAAGGTGGGTTCGATTTGCTAGCGCTGAGGTCTACTGCACGAGTTTCAAGATTTTTGCTTCCAATTCCTTGTCTGCCAGCCATGTCAGCTTGAACCTCGTATGTGTCGCGGTCGCAATCATGGTCCGGGTTTTGAAGTTGTTTTGAGAACCTGAAAGTATGTTTTGATGATCGTATGTGGAAGACGACATATAAGGTGACTGCTTTCGCTTGCATTCAGCAAATGATGCGCAGCCTACTCACTACAACGTTAGTAGGTCACTCGCCGCACACGTGATTTTCTTCCGTTTTAGACTTAGACCGTTCTGAGCGTGCACAGAAACAGACAGTAAATTCAGATAAAATTCAGTACAGTCGCTTCGAGTTGCAAGCGAAGGAATAAAACATATTATAAATTAAAAGAAAACACAGTTCTTAAGGTACACTTTTTGCGACGCAGGTTTTCAGGCTATCAAGAAGGGGCATGCAGAACTCAGAGCCCGTTGCAGTAGCCATAGCGTCTTGAGCCAGAACGTCCATGTACATATACTTCTCACCCTGCAGATTGTCCAGTGTCTGCACCACTGGATTTCAAAATCTTAAACGTTAATGGAAACGCCGTAAATTACCCAAGAACTGAACACACTCAATGAAGGAAATGAAAAACAAAAGTAATAGCCAGCCCATATGATGATATTAATATATAAAATCTGACTTTCCGACGTGTACTCTTGAAGGGCAAGTCTTCGACGACGATCCTTGGAAGGTTCAGGTCAGCTAGAAGCCTGTTGAAGCCGCTTCCAAATCTTTGAATTTGCTCCAATGCTTGGTAGAGGGAATTCCATCGTGTTGGACACGGCACAAGGAGGAACAGTCCGAGGTGGCTCTTCACTATATCTAAAGTGATGCTGGAGCGTTGCTGCTTGTTCCACAGTGCTTTGCATTCTTCGATGACGATCGTGTAGACCCGTTTGTATTGGACGTCTTCGAGAGCGCGTTCTGCGTCGACTGTGGCCACCAGTTTGACAATAGTGTGCAGCACAACCGCGCATGCTTCTGAAGGCGTTCTTCACTCACTTCAAGACAGGTGTACGTGTCCAGACAAGTTCGCAGATTTAGGCTCAGGTTTACCATCTCTATGTCATCATCTTCGCTGACTTCGCATTGTTCAAATATCTTGCAAACGTTGACGTGTTATGTGAAATCGAGCCCGAATTTCCGCAGTAGCAACATTACACAAATCCCGTACATGAATGCGTTCCCAAAATTAGTCGCGTTGTTGTGTGACCGTTGTGCACACTTTGTTGAGAACGTGGTAGTCCGTGAAAACAGCGTGTATTGCCGCTGCGAGCACGTCGTGCGTGTGGTGACCGGTCAAGCACATGCATGCCAACACCGCAGATCGTCGCTGGCATACATTGTCTGTCCACTGGGTGGTTAAATAAATATGCCTTATCAAATAAACAACATGCATATCATATCAAGCCAGTTGACACAAAGGACGAATAAGACCAGTTGGACATACCGACAGAACGAAGTCCAACAATCTGCAGTGCAACAGAGAGTGCTGACGTCCCGCAGAAGAGATTGTAGTCTTTCTTGTCTTCATACCTATGTATATCACACCAATGCTGTCCGCCACCGCCTTGCACGAATGTATTTCGACGCCTGGATGCAATGTGTTTATGGGTCCAACAAAGTCACTATATTTGCACGATTGAGAAACTCTGGAACGAGCCTGCCAAATACGTCGTGATTACCAGATCGATATCTTGATTAGAACCGTCAAGCTTCAGCTGTTTTGCATTTCGACAGTCAGTGGACGAACCGACGTCCATCTTTCTCTTTTCTCGCGGGCCCTCGTATTCGGTACAGGCGTCTTAATGTTTTTCTGTAAAAAAATATATATACATACATTCATGACATATGAACATGAGGTGTTCGTACCATGAAGAAACAGCAGGCACGAGAATGAAGTTTTTACAGAGCAACCAACTCGGCGCGAATATTGTATGACACTAGGCCTTTGAATATGTGCATGTTGCTGCGTTGTCATGCGGAACATGTCTAGCCTTCATACACGATAAGGAATAAAACATTCGCTAAACATAATTCCGTAAGTTCTATAAACAGTGAAACAACTTGCATTCAAATGTTTTCGAAGCTTTGCGTTGCCTTGACATTGGTGGATAGCGTTTTCGGCCAAGGGGGCAGAGTCTACAGGCCACCGCAGTGTTATCACCATTCCTAGACTTGAAATCAAGGAATGCCCCTAGATCGGGCCACGGTAATGCTTTGCAGTTTGACGCAATTATCTTGAAAGACTCCCGAGACCCGAGACAAAAACGGGACAGCACAACACCGTCTGAAAACACGACTGCAAAATGTATTTCCATATGATTTCCTTTTTATCTGCAACACCCCAACAGGCAGCCTACAACAGTCAGCCCCACAACCAGCAAGGTGAACTCGCCCGAGCGTGCTAGACCGTACGTATGCAGCCCCCTCTCTAAATTCAGACCTACAACCCAAACCCACTAATCTTAGGAACGCGAAAAAAAAATGAAGTCACCACACTGCATTTGCAAAGTAACAACCGTCAACCCTGGGCTTTGTCTTCTTTCTACTTTAGGCCAGTGGGCAAAAAAGAAAAAGACAGATAAGGCGAACCATTATGCCCTCCAATACCGAACCGACTGACCTTAGATCTGTCTGCATTGTGGGCTCACGTTTTCCCAAATACCTACTGCGCAAGCGGTCGATCCTGGATTCGTTTGGGTTTGGATCGCCTTGCTATTACGTATTCCTGTGGGCTGTGTCTTCCTTGTGTGAACTTAAAGCACGATAATCTTCAAGGGGGACAAAAGCCATGTTCGGGGATGGGCACAGCAACACAAACCTAGCAGGATTTAGGTGGAACGACCCTCTAGTTTGACCATCACACGAACCAGCGGTCTCAAGATAGGACCGCATTTGTTGATTTCGTCGTTTTGTTTTTCTTAAAAAACTTTCTTATTTTGAAAATGCAAGAACTACTTTGTTATTGCGCATTTCCAGACGAATACGAAAATGGCTCAAAACACAAAAATTATTACGAATAAAAGTACTATTACAACCACTGGGGTAATTCATCATATTACTAAATTACCTGTAATAAGAAGTAATGACATACATTAAAAATTACTCTAAAAAGTAATTTAATTACACAATTCAAATAAAATAATTTCATTACTGCTACCTTTTGCGTACATCATCGTGAATTATCCTTTAGGAATCCCCGGGATTGGCTTGGATTATCTTGTAATGTCTCTACTTGATTAGATTGTTTTCCTTGTTTTGCCTTGGTTTTGTCAGCAAGCACAGAAAACTGTCGCAGTCGTCTTATCGCCTTACAATCCCTTGGTCGTCTTCTTCCCTGTCTTCGTGAACGCGGGAACTCACTGAGTTCACGTGGTGGTCCCCACTCCTGCAGTGGGAAAGACAGCGATGACACTACTCGACAACTCCGGCTGCTCGGACGTCTCAACTAACTTGCAAACAATTGAACATCAAGTTCTGTTGTGAAAGGACACGAAAATTCGAAGGACCATCGGCTCGGTCTAGCACCGCAGAACACCATCGAGCGTGTGCGTGGAAAGCGGGGCTTGGTAGTGATCAGGCATGTGCACAACGTTCAATTGACCATAACCTACGAAGGACTACATGGATTTTCACGGGAGCGATAGTTTTGCTAGAAGTCTGGTTCGTTTTGGGTGACAGCCTGTGTGACAAAATACAGGCGAATTATGGGGAAAGCCCTTCGCGGAAGAAGACTCCATCTGCAAAAACACCATGCCTGACGCGCCTTAACAACTCGAATCTGTCAAAAATGTGAGAAAAAACAAAAGCAATAGCTGTAGCACGGACGCGCAATGTAGATGGAATGGTGCCTTCACGTACCTAAAGACTGAGATGCCATGTGGTTTGTTCTCATAGCCGTCGTGGTTAGCGTCGTGGATACTACTGACAACCGCCATCGAAGCTCGGTGATCCGTGAAATAAGTGTGTCAAGGTGGAAGTATTTAAGACCATCCAACATTACGCGTACCATCTGGATACTTCGAAAGTGGGATTTTACATAATGCTAATAAT
Source organism: Ixodes ricinus (assembly GCA_037355805.1). Classification (NCBI taxonomy): domain Eukaryota; kingdom Metazoa; phylum Arthropoda; class Arachnida; order Ixodida; family Ixodidae; genus Ixodes; species Ixodes ricinus. Next base: position 56,645 of record JAZHYW010005500.1, read on the forward strand.
TTTTGAAAACGTCTTTTAAGCAGACTGCAAGAAGACTCTCGCGTCGTCGCGTCGTTTCTGGCAGGATGCCTGGGCTCCGTTCTCATTTCTCTCCGCGCTGCACGGCCGACGGGAAAACCTGAGTTCCCTGGCCTCGCTCCAAGAGCAAAGCGAAAGTTTTGTCCATAGCTTCACGACGACATCCTACGAGCTCAAAATCTCTGCAAAGTGTAGCCCGTAAGCTATCATTTTAAAATGAACAAACATGCCGGATATCTAACTTGAACTCTGTTCAAAATGTGAAAACGCTTGGAGTTTATTTTAACAACCACATGTCTTGGAATGATCATATTATCAATATAGCTAAAAAACTTTCAAAAGTGTTGGGAAAATTGTACCAGTTTAAAGATATACTGCCTTGTCGTATAAAATTGCTTATATATAAAGCTCTTTTCGAACCTCTTTTAAATTACTGTAGCTTGGTGTGGAGCACTACAAGCCAGTCCAACCTAAATAAATTACATATTCTTCAAAAAAAGGCTGTTCGCATAATACGAAATGTGTCTTTTGACACACACACTCCTCCTTTATTTAAAGAGCTGAATCTAACATCCATTCTGGATTCATATGAGTATACTCTCCTCACACGATATAGATCCACCCTCCGATGTAATGAACCTTTTTTTACTTGTATTTCAAATTTAACTCCGATTTCTAAACCTTATGACGTTAGGGAAAGGGAGCGCTGGAAAATTCCATTAAATCGCACGAATTATGGGTTTCAAATGTTAAGCTATAATCTTCCGTTGGTCCTAAATAAAGTTGAAAAACAAAATTTGTCAAATATTGAAAACCTACATCTAAATGAAATTCGAGAACTTTGTTTTCACAAATAAAAAGTAAATTGTCTTTGTGAGCTGTAAATACATCCGTTTTTTTATATTTTATATATTTTTGTTTCCTGTATACATCCAGTCACTAGATGCTGTCGTTTCTTTCGTTCTTTGTGTATAGGGTCAAAGCCTTCCTCTAGCAGCAAATAAAGCATATAAATGTTTTTTTTTTTTTTTTTCATGTCGCTGTTTGTTTGTTTTTCCCTGGTTGCTGTTGTTTGTCACCGTATGCCAATTGTAAGGCTGCAGAGGCCTTGTCAAGTCAAAACTGTTGACTTTTTGCCTCTGCAGCCCACATCACTATCTGATGATGTAAATAAAATTATTGATTGATTGATTGATTGATTGATTGATTGATGAGTGGAGATTAGTTTTCGTGTAGAATGTTTATTAAATTTTATTTTATTTGCGCAAGCTTCGAACGCTAACAGTTGCCCGACAGTGGGAGCTTCTTTCTGCGGGCTCGTCCGGTGTTAAGGCAAAACGGATCAGTATCGCCACCCAAAATTCACTTGTGGCATACTAGCCCACCACAAGGTAAGGGAGGATCTTTTGTCGACATTTTGGAGGTAAGTTTTGCACTTTTAAGTTCCATTATGCAGTGTTTTCACGTTTTGTATGGAAAAAAAAAATATAGACTGCTTTCGAAAAAGTTGGTCTAATTTCAAGTGATGCACATCGGGAATTACTGCTCATTTTAGTGATTCAAACGATGTTTTAGGGCCCACATTTACCTAAAATAGGTCGCGATAACGGTTATGTGCGCCAAAATACATCGAGCAAAATGTATACTAAAAATTACAGGAGGACAATTAAGACCGATTAGGTTTAAGAATGCGACCGCATAGTGTGCGTACTGTATTCCTACAAGCTGTGCTCCACGCTATTCCGCGCAAAAGCTGGCCGAGCATCCTCTGCGGAGGCCGGTCGGCAGTGCTTGGAGAGCCGCCCACCCGACGCTCTCCAGAGGGCGCGCAGGCCGCAGCCAATCTGACGCAGCCAATCTATCGCAGCCGATCCGGCGCCACGCAGCCATTATAACAGCCGGTCCGCGAATGGTATTTCTCTGCCGCTTTTTAGCAGTTACAGCGCGGAGGAAATTTCTCTGCCGTTTTTCGCTGTTACGGACAATCCCGGCTCCGTTCCATGTGGAGTTAATGTTTTCGCATTAAAACGGCCGCCTTAAAGCACTGCAGGGTCCCCACTGAGATAGACCACTACGGAGCAAGTGCTGAGGGAGGTTGCAAAATACGGAACGCTTTTACACTCCATACAATGCCTCGTGCCCTGTAATCGTACACGGTTTGGCAAACGTGCAATAGAGTGGATATAAATTGCGAAGCAAATTGCGAAACGAATGGAATAACGCACTTTTTTTCTGCCGCTCTGTCCGGCTCGGTTTACCTTTCTTAGGCACTCTTTTCAGAGGCTGCTTTTTTAGGAAAGACACGAAATCCTATGCTTTTTTTGCCTGGTACTGTTATGATAGCGCCCTAACACACAACAGGTAAAGCCATCTGTTGAACACCGATAGTAAGCACCCTACTAAAAATATAGTACTGACCCGAAAATTTCCAAACGCCGGGCATACAACGCGCATTGATGCAGCCGGAAAACTGGAATGAACTAGGTGTCGGAATGCACCGCGGAAGCGACTGCGTCGTGCAAGTCTTTGTGAGATTGATCTATTCTAGTACATGTGCGAGGATTTAGCAAGTCGTAGATTTTAGAGGTCATCTGCATTTCGTGTTTGACCAATGATCACTTGAATTTTACTGCAGATGTTCAGAACTCCTTTCTTGTGTAAACTTACACTTTAAATGAAAGACAAACGGCGGTTAAATGGTGTAATTAGGGACGGGAACTATCGATTCAAGTATGCGTCGTTCCACTGCTTCATGTATTCGGAGCAATTCGTATCAATTCCAACAAAGTATAGGTAAAAGATTATTTATAACAAAGTAGTCACCTTTTCAAAATTAAATAGGCCGTATCATGTAAATGTTACAGTAAAATTAACAAGCGTAAAATACGTAACCTTGCAGTGCTTTTTATAAAGGTAATCTGCTAAAGGATTAAATCAAATACTTTTTAATACATTAATCTAATTAATGCTTTATATAACCCAAGCCTAAAACGCAGCTGTGTTTTTGAAGCGAAACACAACACCGATTGTTGTGTGACATCAAAATACGATACAGAGTAAAACCTGTGGAAATCTAGACGCTACACGGTTTCGGTTATTGCCTTGCACACGATTGCCGATTACACATATTTTTGATTTCCTTGTCTTTTCTTTCTTGGAAGGGAGAGGGGGGGGGTTCCATAGGCTTTTAAGTACGAGGATCACAGCAAATATGCCGTGGGGCAATCGCATTAGATATGCGCATTTTTTGAACCACCAATGCGTCGGCAGTTCAAAGAGATTAATGTTGAATTAATCCCCTCAAAGCAGAAATGGAGCCCTGTCCTGGATTCGGTCTTTCTCGACGTAAGCTTTAAGAAGGTTAATATATTGTCCCTGCTATAGTAACAGATTACTGCACAACACGCTAAAATCATTCATTTTTATCTCATTGGGGGTAGGACCCTTAAGAACTTGAATGACATACTTATTTTAAGTTCTTCATATCGTGCGAGTTATCTCAATAAGTGGATTTATTTTAGACAGGCATTAACATTTTAAATTTATTCTCTTTCGTTGGGTTTACGCAAAATAGATTATAACATAGCTGGCAAGTGCCACGTTCTGGCTGTTTTTTTCTTCTTTTTCGCAGCTTAAATATATATATATATATATATATATATATATATATATATATATATATATATATATATATATATATATATATATATATATATATATATATACATATGATATGTTTTTTTTAACGCAAAGAAACTCACCCTGTCAATATTTAAAGGGGAATTTTACGATATTTAAAAAAAAATATGTGTCGTTCTGCTAATATGCCCCGGGCTTATTACTATACACGTTTCTGGGACCTACAAGTTCCCAGGTTGTCATATACACTAACACCTATCATATTCATAAATCAATTTCGAAGCTATTTAGAAGAGGTCTGCGTTTCGAGACCTTTGGAAGAAGAGTTTGTTGTTTTAATTAACAAAAAATTAAGCACAGGGACATGAAAAATTTTGGTATGGTCTGCTGACTACAGTATGTTCCCATGAAAAAACTTTAGTGTTTATTTGTGTTTTTTGTTTTTTTGCAAAAATTAATTACGCATTTCCAAATGCTCACTCTCCAACGAAAGGTGGCTCAATGGTCCGGGACAAGGTGCCAAACTTGCCCAGCTTTCTTTTTATTCAATTAAAAAATTAGAAGATTTTTTTACTCTAAATTAACAAAACATTTACTCCTTACGTCTCCGGTAGTTGACGCTATTCTTCCCCGTGAATTCGCAAGCCCCAGCCGCCCGCCTCTTCCCATTGAAAATGTTT
>JAZHYW010005501.1:0-11152 GCA_037355805.1 Ixodes ricinus
ATAGTCATGCGCTAGGGCTGGCAAAAAATAAAGCATGGGTTGAGATTTAGGCTTTATTCGAGTTCGGTTATTCTCATTTTCGACTGAACACTCAGCCAACACGAATGTTTGGCGATGCTGATTGTCAAGAACCCGAGCGCCCAGCTCAGGCTCATGACAACCGAGTACGTCAGCAATGTCGCATGACTCGCGGTGAAAAGTCGTGATGGCTAATGCCCTGAATAAAAAAAGTCAGCAGAACCCATCCTTCGGGAATGATTATCTACGTTAATGCGAATAGCATCAAACGGTGCGGAGTTATGCGCGTTCGTCAGGTGGCCGGCACACTCTATACTTCGTTTCAGCTTGGGTCCAGACACAGCCGATGCTACGAGCGCGAGCGTGTGGCCCTGAACAGTGCTTGCATTGCACAAGCGCGCGTGCTTGGCAGGGACGCTGAAAGCCCGGAGCGCGCGCTTGTAGCATCGCCTGCGTCTGGACCCAAGCTGAAACGAAGTATAGATACGCCAGCCCACTCTTGAGGCGATTCTAAATTTGTTGACACTTTCACAGCCCTGCGCACGATCTCCGCAGCCCAGCACGTGCGTTTGTGTCACTTAGGAAGGCGAGCAAAGCACGCGCCATACGCACAAACACTCAAAATGGTACTGACCAGACTTTCTGGCGTCTCAGCTAGTCTCAACCAACGGTACTCTAAACGGTTGTTTATATCTTTACCATAGGACGCGCTTTACAGCGCTGTCACAGCTACCGGTGCGCGCGCGTTCCATGCACGAGGGCTCATTCCGCTCTCGTGCTAAGCCTCACGAGAGCGGAATGAGCCCTCGTGCATGGAACGCGCGCGATGGTAAAGATATAAACAAGTTTTTAGAGTGCTTTGAATGACTGCCTTCATAGCTCTGTGGTTAGCGCGTCTGCCTGCTGATCAAAGGGTCAACGGTTCGAATCCCGCCGGCGCCGGTCTTTTTTATTTATTTATCGACCCGCGGCGTAAGAGGTTAGATAGCCAGATAGATAGATAGATAGATAGATACATAGACGAAAAGTGCGTGAAGTATCCAAAGAATGCTATTCGCATTAAAAGCTAGCGACATCTTCTCCCTCCTCCTTTGACGCGCACACCTTTTATATAATTATGTTTTGCTTTTTTACCCCGCGCGTCGACTGTAGCGCCGCCTGGTTTAACACTCGACACGCGGGCTTCGACGTCACGGAGCTGCGGCGGCGCTGCGATCGCGCCGGAGCCGGGGGTGTGGCAGGGTGTGGGCAAAGGGCGCACGTTTCGCATGGGCGTCATAGCATTTCAGCATGCCGCGAAGCTGTGTTGCTGTTAATTGCACCGAAATGTACAAGAAAAGTAGCGGAGTGAGTTTCCACAAGTTCCCGGCAGACTCTGAAAGGCATAAAAGGTGGATAATATCCGTGGATCGAAAGAATCGTCGCCTCGCGCGAACGACCGTTTGTGCGGCAAACACTTTCTTGAAGGCAAGTGCGGCTTCCATTTCAATCTCCGTCCCGAGGCTTGCTTATGTGCAGGGAAAGCGTTGCCTGATCAAGACCACCGGGATTTTGTTCCCATGTGTGTTCGCGCACAAAGCATCGGCCAAGCGCTCGTCGGAGGCTCGCTACGCCCGTGCTACCCAGCAGAAGAGGATCGGCGACAGAACGGCAGTGTTGTAGGCGTTACCGGAGAAAAGTAACGAAGTACGTTACTCGTTACTTGCAAATAAAAGTAACGCGTTACCGAGCTACGTTGCCTAAAAATAAAAGGAACCCGTTACCGCTACCGATAAAAAGTAACGCACGTTACTTCTGCGTTACTTTTTTAAATTAAGATTTAGCACATTTTACGGTTTTGACGATACATGTCATATATCAAGAAACATTATGTTCGTGCAGAAACTGAACATAATTACTTTATCTCGTTTTACGGTTTCACCTAAATACTCACGAGAAAAAACGCCAAGAAAAACATGGCTTGACGCCTAAAACACGGAAAAAATTGAAGTGTAATTTCTTTAAGACTTGGGAAGGAGTAACGAGTAACGTAACTACGTTACTTGAAGTAGTAACGTAAGTACGTTACCCGTTACTGTGTCGAAAACGTAACGAGTAGGTTACTACGTTATTGAAAAAAGTAACGCGTTACCGGCAACGCCGTTACTTGTAACGTGTTACCGCCAAGACTGCAGAAAGGACAAAGCGTTACTGCTTGTCATGCCTTGTGGTCATGAGGGTAGGAAAAATATCATACCTTGACTTGAAGACGCTGTGTGTATTTAATCAATTAATGAATACACACACTTCCGCAGACCCACAGACTGCTGATCCGCCGGCAGTGCGGAAACCGACTCGAAGTAATCGTAGGCCTCGAGAGACTTGTACGCCTGCACCGTGTCGGCCGTGAACTGGCTTGGCGAAAAACTAAATAAACGACGACATGAGCCGTCGACTTCGGTGGCAGCAACTTTACGTCGGAAGTCCAGCAGGCCTTGTTTACGGCATACGGATCGTCGAAGGCAACGCCGTCACCGCACAGTTTGTTTCGATACCGCTGCCGTTCAGGCTCGGGCAGCGAGCTCAAATAGTCGGGCATAGCGATACGACATACGTTCTCAGGAAACACGACGCACAAATAAAGATACAAGCGTCCCTACAACGACAACAACGAGCGCACGCCATAGAACGCAATGGCGAAAACACGGAGAGCCGGGCTGCTCTTGCCCACATAGCTACCGCGCATGCGCGGCCTTGCGGCGTGTTGGTAAACAGAGTCGCTCCGCGTGTCGGTCTATCTGGGTCTATACACATTTTTCGTGTAGCCTCGCACCCAGCCACGTTGTACCCATATCCGGTATGCGTTCTGAACAAAAAGCAAGAGATTACAACCCCGAACAAGTGAAAAAGTATAGAAGGGTCCTAACAAGAATGACTGACGGTTGCAATTAAAATGTTAATATGTTCAACTAGCGAGGCGAGAAGAAAGCGATGTTTTCACGCATACCGGAAGTTCCAGAATTGAAGATGGCGGCGCCCACGTAGAAACGGTGTATAGACCGTTTTATCGTGGGTAGCGCCATTTTGAGAGCGAGAGAGAAAAGGGGAAAGGGCTACCGGCGCTTTCCTCCTTTCTGGCTGTGTAGAAAGAGTGAAAGTCCCGGATGAGAGGCTTGGCCGGTGTTGGGTGTCTGCCGGGCCCCAACTTCGTTCGCGCTTTCTTTTCTGTTTTAAACTCGCAAACTTAATTAGAGCCGTGGTCTTTGATGGTGAGAGTTCCCCGGTCATCGGGACACCATTGCTCGGTGATAGGGTGCACGAATAAGGACAGAAAGCGCCGAATACTGTCCGAGGACCTATGTAGCTTGCATGGAATCCGGCAAGGCGAGTGCGGCTGCAATGTTTCTAAGCTCCATCGCAATTTCCGTGTGACTGGAAATGATGAACCATTCATCAATTTTTGCTTGCAATGGGCCTGTTTCAACGTAGCCGTTTAGTAGTAATCAACAAGCGATACACGAAACGGGAACCTCAATTAACTTTTGTAAACACCCGGCGCTGCTACAGATCGTTTTGCCGCGCTGCTTTTATCTTGCGTGTCCGTATTCCTATATTTCCTTGTGGATGAACGACGAAGACGTTCTAGATGTACTTATATCGAACCGCCGAAAGCCTCAAGGCAGCCACGAATTATTTTACTATTTGATGCAATATTTTGAATACCAACCTCCAATTTCTATCGCTGACACGTTCGCTGCCGCTGTTCTCCCCGTCGCCGCACTGGCGGATGCCATGACTCGAACAAAGAAACGTGCCCACTGGGCTCGAAAACGCAGATCGCAACACACGAGACGTACCCTGCAGCGACTATCCAGCGCTTCAAAGCGCCCAATCAACGGAAACAACCCACCAGCGGCACTCCAAGGAGCGCTTTTGCCGGCTCTCTGGTATCGCGCAGGAGATCGCGATTCAGGAAAACCGATAGAACTACCTTTTCAACAATTTATTGCCTCACCCGGCGGCGGAAATGAGCCTTCAACTAAGTGTTGTAGATGATAAAATTGAGTCAGTCACCACTGCAAATTATTGATATTAAGATAAATTCAGTTACAAAATTTTACAAGCTGAAACAGCAATTATCACGAGAAAACTGGCACGCACCTTGCGAGCGTACCTCATGTTCATCGGCGGTACAGCATTCGGTGCGCGCTTTATTCACAAAATGTTCCGAGCACAGTCGAGAGGATGGCGTTGAGGAAACGCTTTTCGGTTTACGGACGAAATCCACTGCCGCCGAGACCGGGGTCATGTGGAAAGCGATGGACCTTAAAGACATTGCAGCCGCTCTCGCCTTGCCGGATTCCGTGCAAGCTACGTAGGTCCTCGGACAGTGTTCGACGCTTTCTGTCGTTATTCGTGCACCCTACGACCGAGCAATGGTGTCCCGATGACCGGGGAACTGTTGCCATCGAAGCCCGTGGCTCTAATTAAGTTTGCGAGTTTAATACAGAAAAGAAAGCGCGAACGAAGTTGGGGCACAGCAGACACCCAACACCGGCCAAGCCTCTCATCCGGGACTTTCACTCTTTCTACACAATCAGAAAGGAGGAAAGCGCCGGTAGCCCTTTCCCCTTTTCTCTCTCGCCCTCTTTCAGTAAAACGGTCTATACTTGAGTCAGAGCGCAGTCAAAGGATGAAAGATACGCAAATAATTACACACAAGCTAAAGCGCACTGTCACGGTCTACCAGCCTCGAAGGATGTGCTCAAGGAAAGACGATGAAAGCCGGGACGTTGCACAGTCGGTGTAATTTGATTGGCGACATGAGCTCATGGCATGCACTGCACTCCGACAGCATAGGCATTCCTTCTCCCCCCATCTCTGATGCGCACACCTTTTATCTTTATGTTTCGCTTTTCTAAACCCGCGCGTCGACGGTAGCGCCGCCTAGTCTGGCCCAAGATATCTGGCGTCATTCTTTAAAGGATGTCGCTACTTTTCTGTATAAATGGGCTTTAGTGATGGCATGTGACGTCACGACATCAACAAAGCTAATACATCTATATCCCGTTGCAACTCAAGAAGGTAAGGCGAGGGAAAAGAAGGCCGGGGAGGAAGAAGCAGACGGAACGTCGGAGAAGAGGGTGTGAAATTGACGTTCTGAATTTAACTCGACTTGGACGCGGTGAGTAATCTACGCCACGGGGCCACGTGACATGACATTATTTGACAGCATGTCTTGAAACCATGACGTCACGTGACACACAATTAATCGTAGTGTCAATACAAAAGCGCCACAAAAACCTACAATTTCTTATACATTGCAATTCGGTTTATGACAATTTGATCACTACATAGAAATGCAGCTGCCGATTTTTACTTCTCCAACGCTCATTTTGTAATAAAAAAATTACCGTGAACCGTTTTGAACCGGTTACCGTTATATTTTTTCTGGTTCAGTTCCGGTTCAGTTTCAAGGTGGCGGCGAAGATTTCGGTTCGGTTCAGTTCCGGTTCGGCTAAAAATAACGGTTCTGTTCCGGTTTTCGGTTCGGTTCGGTTCCGGTTCGACACTCTGGCTGTACCCGTCGATCTCTGTGGCGTACGTCAGACGAAGTTGGCAAATCGTGTGCCGCCAAGGTCGACAACGGCTTGCTCGTGGTAGCTCTGTATCTCTCGCCTACAGCACGAGCATTCGAGCTTGTGTAACGTAATCATGCCATGCCCGTTACTCAACTAATGATTAACCCTGGATAAAGCTTTCCGTTCTTCAGGTATGCGCTATGCACGTTCACGGCTTGCAACGTAAAAGTTAAAAAGAAAAAATTAAACAATTAGACATTGGCAAAACATTTTAAGCGTGCGAAATGGATAAGGGGACAGAACACTGACGGAACGCCTTGGCAACCAACCGTCAACTCCCCTGTTTGCAGGGCCCATTCGTGGAGGTTCCCGTTGCCTTACTTCTTGACGGTGCAAGCGGGCCTTCGCGACATCAAGACCTCCCGGATTTCACCCCGTTCGAGCTTGTTTACGCGGCCCCGAGTTCGGCGACGCCCCGTGCGCTCACGCGGTACACAGGACAGCGAAGTGACGGAATTTAATAAGCGTGAATAACTTAGGCGATACATCAGCTGCTTTTTGCGGTCTGGCCTCATAAACGGAGCGCACAACCTCCGCACAAGGTGGATGGTTGGATCGGGATCGAAACTGGTCACCATTACTTTCCGTATACATAACACTTTGCCTTGAAAGCCGACCCCTTTTTCAGTTGCTTGCACGACGCGACGCCGAAAGTAGCGAACGAGGTCGTTCGTATCGTAGAGACTGGCTTTCGTTAATGCTCCAGGGTCGTCCTCAGCCATTTCGAATAAAATAGGCACGCGCGACGCGACGATAGAAAGACACGTTCTGAACGGCGAAAGATGGAACTAGAGAACACGTAAGCATGCACAGACCGGGAGACTCGACGGAGCGACGGGCCCGCAGCCCCCAAAAGTGTTTCAATCGATTCCCGCGAGAGCGCGCCACGATCGTGGCCAAATGCTGAAAGATGCCCATTCGAGGATTACATCGCAACCTCAACAGGTTGCGATGTAATCCTTTATATTAGTAAATTTGTTTGAAAAAACAAACTAACAACGAAATGGCGGAATGACGTCATGTGAAAACACCCTATATTTTACCGCATATTCGATGTTTCTCGGTGTGAATTTCCGGGATCGGGTAAACGATGATTGTTTATCGGGGCTCATGTTGAAGAAAATAGGTCATGGTATTCCCCAATTTCCAAAAATATGCGTGCAAATAAAAAAAGGACAATTAAGACGTTTTAAAATGGGTCCGGACATTTCGTCGAACGCCGTTTCATCGAACACCGTTTCATCGAACGCCGTTTCATCGAACACCGTTTCATCGAAGCCGTTTCATCGAACGCCTTTTCATCGAACGCCGTTACAGCCTGTAATAATTTTGTAATTTGTTTTAATTTTTATACACAACGTCATCTAATTCTCCCTTTTTTTAAATCACAGGGTGCAGTGACGAGGTAAGTTCCATCGTGAACATACCCTGCTTTGAGAAGAAAGCCTCCATGAAACAATGACCCCTCTCCATGTCACATGAAACAATTAAAAATGAGACAAAAATACAGAAAGCACGATGTGCTTTCTGGGAAGCGGGTAGTGTTTTATTGTCTGACAGCGTGTACGTGTAACCTTGGGTTATGTGAGGATCCGGAAGGGTTCAGTCTTCTTGGGTGACAGAGTACACCCAGGGCTTTACTATTGTCTGGTGCGGGTTGGCCTTCCCAAGAAAGCGTCCTGAAGCTCATTCATAGGCAAAAGGGTCGGTGATAAAGATGACAGTGAAGGGGAGGTGGTTCCAGTCCGGGTGTAGCCCGAAACAATGTTGGCAGACCCTTTGTGCAGCTTTTGTCTCTATAAAGTTTGAGAACTAAAAAAAAAAAGCAGAAAAGTTCAATTTGAGCATAAAGTTGATAATCAGAGTATCGTTATATTTTATTTCGCGTGCTCTCCTGGCAGAGTATCGTTATATTATAAGCGTGCTGTCCTGGCCGTTAAATGCTTTCCGTGAATAAACCTTGAACTAAGCGTAAGGGTGCAAACGAGCTGGTGTGAATTGCACATTACTGAAACCCCAGACAGCAGGTAAAAAACGACACAGACACTTAAAAGTGTTTTAAGTGTCGGTCCTTTACCTGCAGTGTCATGGTTTCAGTCATGTACATGAGTAAAGCATTTCAGTAAGTCGCATACCCATTTGTTTTTATTTCTTTTTATACCAATTGTTTTTATTTCTAGAAATTTAAAACCACCTTCAAAACAGTTTCACAAGTGACTACCTTAGTCTTAACAAATGCAAGGTAAAACATCTATAAAGCACTGTTATGCCCCAAAACTCGGTACAGAGAAATTCGATGAAACGGCCCTTAGCGATTCGATGAAACGGCGTTCGATGAAATGGCGTTCGATGAAATGTCCATTCATTCGATGAAACGGCGTTCGATGAAACGGCGTTCGATGAAATGTCCGCTACCCGTTTTAAAAACGCAGCTGCTGGGGTTCTGAGGCGTCATTGTGTTGCCCTTCTTCTTTGTTGTTTTTCCCCCTGTTTCGGAGTGTTATAAGCATGACCGTTCACCAGCTTAGCCTGCGCCATTACCCTTATTACATGCGCGTAACTCGAATACATGAGAAGCGTCCTGGCTGGTGCCGATAGAAGAAAGCGAGGGAAGAGGTGTGGTTCCAGATAAAGAAGCAGCCTCGCGAAAAGCGTGCGAACTTGTTCCGGCGCACAATAAAATAGCAGATCATTTTTCCTTCCCCTAATTTTTTTTTTCTCAAAAAGTAGAAGTTACGTTTTTTTTTGTTTTTTTTTTGTAAAGCTAGCTGGGGTTTATTGGTACTTGTCAAAAACACGGAGACCTAAATATCGTGCGAAATATCGTTAGAATAGATGACATTTTAAAGCCAATTACACGTGCGAACAAGCCCTGATACACGGAAGCATCGTAATTCTATTGCTAGAACTGCTGACAAAACGGCACTTGCGTCACGTCATGTGCTATGTCAACCTCGAAGGTTTCCCGCCATCATCTGAGTGAGAAGAAAATCCACGGCTTGCTGTATCCGTGGTAGGAGGGGGGGGGGGGGGCTAAGCTGATTCAATGTGATCTTGCGGTCGGGCGCAGTGGCATCCGCAGAACAAGGTCACGTGACGTGCTCGGTGAGACGTCCGTCAAACCCTCGAACCTGCGACAAGTCCCGCGAAAAGGGCTCAAAGGAAATCGCCGCTGGAGAATGGGAGCGCCCACATCTTTTGTCCGCCATAAAAAGGGGGCAACATTCGACCGCCCGGAATGGTGCTAATGGGGGCTTCTCAACTCGCTCGCCTGCTCCCGGAACAAGAATGGGGAGTTCACTGGTTGCCGCCATCCCCCGGCTCTGACCCGATGCACTTTGGGGCTCCTAAGAACTCTGCGTGCCCTGTCGGTCGACTTTGTGACGCACTGTCGGCGCCTTTGATTCGTCGTAAAGAAGTCGAACTCGAGCTATGGTGCTGTGGTGCTGACCTCGTCCGCTTTCGTTGGCTCTGCCGCGTCCTGCTGCCAGAAGCAGACGGTCGTACGCCGTGGAGTTGGCGAAATCCGTTGCGACAATCTTCGAAGTCAGGCAAGTTTCAACTCCAACCCATTTATTTTCTTCTCGGTACTTCGTTTTGGCAGCTCTATGCAGTTTGGTCGAGCGACATGTCACGCGTTTAAATTCCTTTCGTGTGGAATGCGCACGTTAGCGATGACATCGAAGCTTTTTTATTTATGGTTTTACTACATTTGAAGTTTTCGATTCATAAAGCGAAAAAAGAAACGGCGAATTTCGTTTCGTGACGCTTTTGGCTCTGCTCGTGGCGTCAGGACGTGGCTGTTTCAGGCGCTCGAAGCGAACGTTCCTTCTTCGGTTGTTCGCCCTACAAAATCAACCTTAACTCGCGCAGATTTTTTTTTTTATTGCACAAATAAACGACGCAATGCCGAACACTCATTCTCTGCCCAAATGTAGCGCTAGCGCCCCAGCCCCCGCCCGTTTCGATCTGGAGGAGCATCGTATCGGCGTGCGGTCGTGTATCACTACTGCGTAGTGCGTTAAAGACCCCAGACGAGCAGTTATACTCGCGCTGGCTAAATTGCTCATCTACAGCTGGGAGACACGTCGCCCGTTGAAGCAGACCAAGTTCTAGGCTGTATAAACATACACACAACCCAATTATTATTTGTAGGCGCTAGCGGTCCGAACCAGATGACAGATGTTCAGAACAGACCATTATCTTTTTGAAAAGTTGTAAGTGATCTTCTGAACATTTCAATGGAAAATGGCAGCCGGTGGAGTCCTCGAATGCATAATGCTGAAGGGCTCCAGTTACCGGTTGATTGGGCCCCATTTCACCATAAACCTTTTCTGAGAATCACTTATAACATTTGAAAGAATTATGGTCCGTCCTGAAACTTTGGCGTATGGTTCGACAGCTAGCGCTATATATTTGGGCAGAATGAGCTTTTAACTGTGCCGGTGGTTCTCCCCAGGAATATCTGAGAAGTGACGACATTACCTGGGGGGGGGGGGGGGGGGAGGGGAGCTTGTTGTTTTTGTTAATTTTTTGGTTCATTCATTGCGTCCGTTTGAGTCACCCCTGCACCCTGCCCCCCCCGGCCCCCCCGTGGCGTCAGCCGGCGGCGCGCCCGCTGAGGCAAGAGAAGGAAAAAAAACACGCCGAGCGCCCGCGCTTTTTTGTTTGAAGCAGTGCGGCAGTGGCGGCAGTCAGCGATGCGATTGCGAGCGATAACGTGGCGGTGTGCGGACCTGGGCTGAGTACGACGGCTGCCGCGACAGTCTGCAGCCATGTGCGCAGCAAAATAGCATCGTCATCCTGCGACATAAAACAAAAATCGTGGTGGTGGGCGGCCAGTCGGAGCGGTGTGGGCGACCAGTCGGAGTGGTGGGCGGCGCAGTCTCACTAAGCCGCCCACCGTGGGGAGAACCCTGAACTGCGCATAGGTTATTTGTATGAGTGCGTGTAAGTGTAGACGTTTTCTTTCTTTCTTTTGTTTTGAGGGGGGGGGGGGGGCGCACGTTGTATGCGGGGCGTAAATTTAGCCAGTGCGTACTAGTATTACCAACCGAATATCTGCGTTCCTGTGAGTCGCTCTTCCTTGAGCTGACTCGGCCATGCACCCGAAACATTTCGCTGGTGGGGTGGATGTATCCGCGGGGTAGAGTGACCATTTCTAATTGCATTCCTTTTTCGCTGTAGCTAGCGTTGCGTCCGGACGGAGCACTGGAAATGCGTATACCTAACCCTCCCCCCCCCCCCCGCCCTCCTCTGTCTCCCCCAGCGGAACCGTGGAAGGCGGAGATTCGGACGTAGCGTCGGTTACGTCGGACGTACCGCCAGACACTTCGTCCCTCTTTTTTGAACAGATCTCTGCATATTTGCCGCTGTCTTCCAGGTCAGTTACCGAGACGACTCGTACGCCCGGATGTGGTTGGAGTCCCCGGAAACCGGACAGCGTCTCTTGCGAAAGTAACACCGATTCAACCGGCTATTATAACAGACTTAAACATTGGTGTCAGGAGGGC
>JAZHYW010005503.1:0-32849 GCA_037355805.1 Ixodes ricinus
CTGTTGCATGATTATTGCTGTCCCTTGTGCCTTGTACCATCACTGTGTGCTGACGCGAGGCACTCGCTGAACTAAGTTGTACTGTATGCATGCTCCGAGTCCAGAATGGGCACAGCTTTATCGAGGTCGACAACAATGAACTTGCAGTTTCGGTACGTTGGTTCGCAGTAAGACCCAACTCACATCCTCCAATGACAGGCAGTTGTTCTCCAGAGTAGAAACTCTTGTCCCTGACCGACGCACAATTGGTCGGGGCTCCTGTACTGGCGAAGTCGCACTTTCGAGATGACATTCACTTGTGCTCCGGTGTCGGTTTTTATAAAAGTTTCTGCACCGGTCTAGTAGACTTTTCTTTATCCATGCTCCACTGTCGTCGTTCAGGTTGTCCACGGAGAGTACATCCAGGTTTGGCGTATTCCCGTCGTCAGCCCAAACAGTGCTTGCACTTGTCTCCTTTGCTGCCGCCTATTTGGCTGGTTGCACACTGTTGCGAAGTGGTTCTTCTTGTTGCATTGGAAATATTTTTCCATAGCTGACAGTTCTGAAAACGATGACGCGATTTGCACCGAGCACGCCGGCTGAGTAGTCTGTTCACGTCCGCCGCGTGAGCGCTGTGCCGACGAATGGTCTTGGCGGTGTTAGTTCGGTCGTGTCGCGCATGGCGTGAATCACCTTTCGTTCTGTTTCATGGTCTCTGAGTGGGTCTTTGAAACTTCAGCCGCCTTGCACCGGTCGATGACTTGGAGGGAAATGTTCCTCCTGAAGAAAACGTTCTCGGAGAGCGTTAAATTGTCCCGAATTCCCTGACAACCGGTCCTTGCAGTCGGTCTGCGCGTCTGAAACGCACATTCCGCCCTGAGCTGCAATTTCTGCGACGAATAAACTGGTCGAATGACTGACATGTTGTTGAGGCTGTTGTCATGTACGGGTGCGGAGATTCTGTACGCCGGAAATGCCTGCCGAACGCCTCTTTAGACATCTGCAAGTGTCCTTCGCAGCCATCTGGCAGTGGTGTAGCCAGTGGTAAATCACGTTGATCTCCGTTCCTCCGACGTGCAAGAACAACGAAGTTCTCGTTTCTTCATCCTCGGTGTGATAATGGCACGCTCGTCAACATGGTGAAGCCTCTGTCGCCAATGTGCCCATGCCTCTGCCTGGTTAGTCGTCGCCGAAAATGGAGCAATCTGCTGTGGTGAATGTGGCCATGGTTTCGCTATCCGTCTCTCTGACACCATGTTGCGTTCATGCTACGAATTAACAGCAGGACATCGACACATTGGAGAGCAAGAAAGGTTTTATATATGTACGATCCGTTACATGATCGGGCCTAGCCCAACTCTTAACTAGTTCTACCCTGCTTGGGTACACTGTAGCTATGCGTCAGGTGGCGCTAGTGACGTACCAACTAACAATGGCACACTAGGGTTCCATTTTATCGGTGTACAGAGCTTGAAAATTAACCACATAGTCGGTTTCCAATGAAATCGGGAAACTCCGAAAGACCCCAAATTCGAACTGGATAAGAGTATCCCAAATTTTAAACGAAAATCTCAGTATTCACCCTCACGGTATTTACCATGCGCACAGAAACCAACCTGAACTACGTCCGCGGCCGAGAAGCAGCCCCGAGGTGCTTCTGCCAAAGAGCGCTGAACAAGTTTCAAAGCGAACCATTATTTTATTCGGAGTCATAAGCGATTACTGCTGAAAATGTTCAATAGTAAAATGGTGACCGACAAAGCCCACGAATACATGGGGCTTGTCCCGTATATCGATGGGCGAGGAGGTTACTCTCACCCACCCTGGGGCGCCTACAGCGCCATCCAGTGGCTAGGAGAGAAAGCGGCACGTCGGGAGCTGAATTCGAGATCCTGATGGACCCCGTGGCGACACGACCATGTGATTGTGTCTGAGGCGAGGCAACTGCACAGCGCCTAGCGGCAACGATGCCAGAGTGGTTTGATGGGCGCCCTCGTGAATGCACGGTGCACCATAAGATGGACCTACAGCAAACGGGCGTCTGCCTTCTCCACATCCACTGCTCCTCTGGGATGGTGGCAGGCAACAGTGTGATGCTATGTCTTTGGGCAGAAATGGAGGGACCACTTGCGAGGGAAACACACCAGTCTCTTTGCAGTCACCATACTCGCGTTTCTGTAGAAACCCCTTTGGGGTTCCAAACACCGGTCTTGGGGCTTTTTTCCTTTTTGTTTGGCCAAGCCCAATGAAACAGCACAAGCTGGTTCAGACTTTTAGGCTGATTTCAGATATCTTTTTTTTTTTTTTTGTAGGTTACTTTCTAGGATAATTATAATTTACCAGACTTTTTTTTCCAAAAACAATAGAAAAAAATCATCTTTAAAAAAGAATGTTTTAACATATGGTCAGATACTACAGATTGTGAAGAATGCAATGTTCAGAAGCACTTTTTAGATTGAACCATTATTAGTGACTTTACAACACATTGAACTTCAGTGCTCAATGTGTGGCTACCAAGCATAAAACATTATTTCGGTTAAAAAATTTCCTACACCTGTATTGAAAAATCTGCTTCCAAAATTGCATGTTTTGCACATTTAGCTTGATAGTGCTAAAGAATTTAGCTTTCTGTCTGCCCTAGATGCTGAGATATCCCCCTGAAAATTTGCAAGGAGTCGAAAATTTGTGTTTTGAGAAAGTCTTATTTCTAGCACCAGCTTCAGTGAAATTTCAGCCCATATAGATAATATAAAGTGATATTATGGCTTAAATATTAATCTTCAAAATAAGAAACTTGACAGATCTGAAGAAAAATGGCTGTAGATTTCAAAGTCACCGTTTTCCAAAAAACTGTTGTTTGTGGATTTTTTGGCTCTAAGGGCCCATGTCTCCCTTTAATTCACAATGCATCATACAAAAGACAGTCTGCAGAAACTATCCTCGTCCATTCAAAGACCGTCTTTATTTGAAGCGTGCACGAAGCAGACGTGCCTGGAACACGCTCGTGGCATGGCTGTGGCAAGCGTCTTTTCTACAACGTAGGAGCGTTGTGGCAGCTGCTTTACCCCGGTCGCTTTGCAGGCACAAGGAGCCCTGAGCCTTGGCGCACTTCTACGAGCGGAGACGCTGCGGCGGCGTCCGCCACCTCCGGAGCGCTCCGGGAGCGGCCTAGAGCTCCTGGAGCCAGAGGAGCGGCCGGAGCGGCCACGACCCTCCGCGGCGACGCCCCTTCGACGACTCGGCGCGGCTGATCCGGGCCCGGCTCGTCGCTGACGGCTGGCGGCGGCAGCCCGCTGCTGAGCTTCGTGCCGAGCACCCGCATGGTTTACCAGGAGGAGCAGGTCAGCGAGGGGGCCTACTACGACTTCTACCGTCCCAAGGCGGGCCTGAGCATCCCGCTGAAGCGCTGGCAAGGCTGCCGCTTCCCGGAGAAGCTTTGCGTCGCCCTCTTCGGCACGGGAGACCTCTCCGAGTTCAGGCGGCCGCGGAGGAGGGCAAACGACCTGCTGGGTGAGGACTTCCTTGTGCGCCTAGCGGCGCAGCGTCCGCTCTATGCGGGAGGTCAAGCCACTGCCGTGCCCTTCGTCCATCTGAGGAGTACAGGGGATATGGGTTGGGCATCTTTCGAGAGTAGAGAAGCAATCAGTAAAGTAAACTTTGAAGAAAGACTAGCTGAAATCGAGGATACTCGCTGGGCAGGGAAAGTTTACAAGTATCTATATGTGAAAAGTCTAACGCTAAGTGGACAAACCAAACCCGCAAGCTGAGATTTAAATACATTCAACGAGATGGGGCCGATCAGAGCATATCAGGAGAAAGGGAGGAAAGGAAACTGAGAGGAAATTGTGGGAAGAGAGAATGCAGGGAGATCAGCTTTAACAATATACAGGGCACAAAAACAAGAAATAAAGAAGGAACAGTTGCATGATCATTCATTGGGGAGCTCATTGCTGTTTGGAGCTAGAACGGGGGTTCTAAGAACGAAAACATATAGGGCTACATTCCAGGAAATAGACGCTCTATGAGACGTATGCAACCACGAAAGGGAAACTATAGAACATGTAATTTTAAGTGCACGGGGCTTCGCCCCACCCTTTTGGGGGCAAGGAGTACGGCTTTGTCGGCCAACAAGCTCCACAGAAGAGCGTCGATCGAAAACTGTTCTCCTCTGTTGCCTGCACGCGAGCAGGTACGGGTGGATAGCATTCCTACGCCGCCGATGTCTCCACGGGCAGTGGAGAAGGACCGTTTTTGAACGATGCTCTAGCTGGGCAAACTTTAGGCTTACCATAAAAACCACAATAGAATCACTTTCCACCACGAGCAATGTGCATCCAATATTCCACTGATTCCGTCGCTTCTTTCCATAGCGGGGAGGGCTGATAGCGCAGTGAATGCCACCGAGTGGATGTGCCACGAAAGGTGTCAAGTGCTCTAGAAGCTGTCTCCTTAAAGGGACACTGACAGGGTATTTATGCTCGCCGAGGTTTTTAGTTGTATGTGACATGTGAGCCCAACTACCTAGAACAGAATTTGCGGCTCGAAATTCGGTTTCTTTCCACCCGAAAACCGCCGATCGAAAACTGGCCGGTTTGAGTCGCGCTCACTCTCTTTTCTGTGGTCACGGGCCGTTTTCTAAGGTTTCGACGCGACCACCAAATTCAATCAAAGTCGTGGGTCATTGAAGGCGCACAGTCAATATTAAAAATAGAAAAAATATGAAACCCATTTTTTGTGGCTTCCAAAAAGCTGCAAATACGTTGATTGAAAAAAAAAAGGTAGCACAGACAACTGGAAGCATTCTGTGCATTCACTGCATAATTCTCAACATGGCATCGTTTCGCGTATTGGGGGACTAGCGGATGGCAGCGGACAACAGGCGTGGGACCTCTACTTCAGAACTGTCGTTCACGGTACCGGTGAATTCTGTCTTTCTTCGAAAGAGAAATTTTGAAAAAGATCAAAGAACTGATATTCGTCCCGTACGACACGCCCGACCAGCAAGCCGATTGCACGAAGACGTCGCCGAGCCGTCGTCCCTTCTCGTGGCTGAAGACATCGCTCGCTCAAACGTCAAGCACGAAGTGTGTACTTCCAGTTGAATATGCACGCGTACGGTTTCTTTACTAGGTGCAAATGTGGCCTATGCGTGGTGCTGCCCGACTTCGAGCCAGGAGTGCATGTACTGGAGGGAAAGTGGCAGCAGACTTCCGACATACAGTCAAATGGCTGCATAACATGAGAGTTCCTTCAGTAGCTCAGTGGAAAGACGTCCGCTTCACACGCAGCGGGCACGGGTTCAATCCCTAATATGGGTGTACAATCTTTTATTTTTGTCAAGCATTTTGTGATGTTTACATTTCTTTTTTTACGATTATCACTGAAAAAAACAATTGTTGTGGATGATACGTCATCTGAACTAAATGGTATGGGATTCCATTTTTGACACCTGCAAACTCAATGTAGTCACTTTCCACAAAATGCAAGGAGCATATGAATCGGGTAGCGTCCGCTTTCCGAGCTTCGCGTAACTGTTCTACAGGAATTGCAGCCAGCCATTGATCCCGACCCGTTGATCTTTCGGAAACTTGTGCACTCTGCCGCACAATGCCACTTTCAGATGCAGGACATGTGAGGCAACTCTTCACGCAACATCTTGGGAGTATTCTTTTCGGAGCCGATCACGGGAATTCACCACGGGCACTCACTACTAATTGCCAACACTTAAATGTACAAAACAACTCACCTTGAAGTACAGAACAGCGAGCGGAACAAACATAACTGCAAAGGAATCGCACAGCGAACGGATCCCAAACGCATTTCGTCTGATACGTGCGAAAAAACAACAACAAAAAAAAACAAAAAAACAATGCACGGTTGGGTGTAGCCACGTGACTTCCACCACTCACTCTCTCCTCTCCACTTCCCCGTGCAGTGCGGGAGTTTCGGTTTCGAGCAGTTGCGTTTTTTGGCTTTATTAAAAAAATATGTGACTCTGTAGCAAATATTAATTGTGTAGTATTCCGACACCATAATGAATCGCCTGGCAAAAAGGAAAAAAAATTTTTGGGGGGTGTCAGTGTTCTTTTAAAGGGTAACTGCAAAGAAAATAGTGTTTTTTTAAACAGCCTAATTGGGACAAGCATGTCACAAAACAAATCTTCTGTGAATTTTTTTTTCTTTTTTGGGCCAGGGGAAAACGTTTTTATTATCATTTACGGTAACTGAATAAAACTGACGGTTTTTAGTGCTTGATGTCCTTTTTATAAATCTGGTGTTAGTATTGATATAGCTTGTTTTTTATGTTCTGAAAGTGTTTTTTTCTGCATCAGCA
Organism: Ixodes ricinus; assembly: GCA_037355805.1. NCBI lineage: Eukaryota > Metazoa > Arthropoda > Arachnida > Ixodida > Ixodidae > Ixodes > Ixodes ricinus. The sequence goes on from JAZHYW010005503.1 coordinate 6,314, forward strand.
TACTCATGCAGGAAAAAAACAGTGTTCTTGCGCACACATGGGGCCTGGAAACACACTTAAAAAAGCCTAGTAAAATAAACTAATTCGCTTCTCTTAAAGGGGCCCTGCAAGGACTTTTTGACTGGTTTTTAATTTGCACCAAACCTGAGCACACTGAAAGTAGTAACTTAATAAACTTTTCTTTTCTCGAATTTCGCTTTATTTTAAAAGTTATAGGCAAATTGAAATTGCAAAAACAAGCAAAAAATAACCTCCTTCGTGACGTCGTTGGTCGTAGCCTGAGTGGCCGTGAACTAGAGGAGGGGTAGTGAGCTCAGCGAGCGCTCACGGCTGCCGCACTCCGTCTGGACGGCTCGAGAGGGCGCCACTAAAGCATGTTCTGGATAGGCTGTATGAAGCGGGCAGCCAGGGCGGCTCGCATTGCATTTGCTGCGCGATTAAACACTAATTCGGCATGACACTTCATTGACCACAAACGACAGCAAACACGGGGTTAAGATCAGTTTAGAACGGAAGCCACTTTGCGCTGCCCTACTACCAAATGGCCAAACCGCAAGCCAAACCTGGTCGCCGAAGGCCTTCGGAACCAGTCGGATACTCAAGCCCTTATACAACCGCAGCGCCACCACGTACATCCGGGACCTTTCTACACTTGCCGCTCGTCGGTGCCTGATCCTACTACTCCTTTCTAGTATGCGCTGCCTTTTCCACCGTTTGGTGACGGGTATGTTGACGGGTCATTTCTTGTTTCCATACTTTATAAACTGCATTTGTTTCTTTTCTGATCTAAAATACTGAGCAAAAACTACTTTCATAAATAATTGAAAAGGTTTGTGCCTTATATTTTGTATTTCGACTAAAAAGAAGCTTTTAGCGGCTCTGACCAGTAATAAGCCCAGGACCAAAGACTTCACACTTTGCGCGCTTTCGGCATGCGGGTCGCCCCCGTAGGTGGAGGAGGTTTCCGCGTCGGCCGGGGAAAATATGACGCACTGATATTTAGTTACTCTTTCCGTGCTTGCTAGCTTGCTTGAACCCCAAGAGATGTGGAAACCGCAAAAGAGGTTGACATTTAAATATGATTGCAGGGCCCCTTTAAACAGCTGAGTGCAATGAACAACAAAAATAGTGTGTGCAAGACTTGTTTTATTTTAATTTAATTTAAAATTGCAAAGACACCATTTTTCAAGGGCTAACAAAAAATTATTAATTTTTTTTATAAATAGAAGGAAAAAAACACATTTTAGCCAAACCATAATACTTGCATTCTACATAATCTAAAGCATATGCATGCAAAATTTGGTTGTGATAGGACAATATTAACAGCAACAATTGATGGGTGCAAACTGAGAAGATGCTTCAAAATTACATACAGAGGAAAACGCATTCAAAAATTACCATAGATGCGTAACAACACTCTTTTATGGCAAGAAAAAAAAATTTGTTAATAATTTTTGGTGAGAAATTGAAGCTACAGAGTACTGCGATAGAGAGGAGATGGCTAGGCTCTACTTCTCAACATAAATGCGGTGGCGAGGCGACATCACAATTTGAAAAACTAGCACACAAAACTGGCTCCATTTTATGCTGTTCTGGGTTGCCGGGAGCTCTTCAAATGCACATTTGAGTAATTTTGCGATCATAACCGGATCTTATTACTTCTCTACATATATAAAATATGAAGATTAACAAATAATAAAATACCATAAAACCCAAGATCACGTTTTTGCAGAAATATTATGACCTGCATTGCGACAGTTGTCCGTCACTGTTGAATACAGTCGAAACTTGTTAATTCATACTCTAGACGGGACTGAAAATTTGTATTAATAAAGCAAAGTTTGAATTTAAAAAGTTTGAATTAAAGAGATTCGACTGTACCAGTGTAAGTCCCTCTGAGCATTACTCAAATCTTAAATCGTGTCCCTGCTTTGTGAAAGCTTCAAAGATAGCCGGAAATTCTGGGACTTTTTTAGTTTTCTGGGTGGAAATGCAGGGTGTTGCCATCGATGTTGCTTGTCAGCTGCTATAAACCAGGGGTTCTCAAACTTTTTTGTCCCAGGGAACCTCAGGAGCCTCAAAAACGTCACAAGGAACCACCCCCACCCTTGTTGCTAACCGATAGTATTGGGCAAATAAAGGCTTTAGTTTAGTGAACAAGAGTTCATTGCACTGACAGAATAAGAAGGCAGAGAGGTTAACCTGGGGCACAACATAAGATATACCGTATTTACTCGCACAATGAACGCACTCGCGTAATGAACACACTTTTCTATCCTGGTGCAGCGAGGTCGCGAATGCATGGGCAGCGTGGGCAAACAAAACAACTTGCAAAAAGGCGGAAAAAACAAACAAAAAAAACACGAAAACAAAAAAAACATGGAGGAGCATTTTTTTTTTTTTTGCGCTATCGCAGTTTGGTTTTGGCATTGCGCGCAAAGGGATAAGAAGTGGCGTCGATCTCTCGGGATAAAGGTCCGTTCATTATGCGAGTAAATACGGACGCAAAATTTTACTTAGCGTAATGAACGCCCCCCCAACTTGATTTTTCGGAAAAAAAGTCGTTCATTCTGCGAGTAAATACGGTACAGTAATACCTCGTTAACTCGAAGTCATAAAAACTGTGGAAAAAATTCGAGATAACCGGAATTTCGAGATAAGCAAAGTACCGGAATTTGTTTACCTCTGATCGCGCAATGTTCTAAATAAAAATTCTAACAATCGCAGCAACATCAACTTCTCTGATGAGAGCAACTTGCTCTCGGACGTCAGTGATTTGCGCTGCTTGGGCTCCGCCATCTCCACGGTCAATCGAGTCACGCGCCAACAACATCAGAGGAATTACAACCGTTGACCGAAGTGATATTCACCCTTGCCTCGTGTGGCGCCGCAGGACAATCGAAGCACCCGTAAAAGCGACGAACAAGCAACAAAGAGCAGCAACTACCCGAAACGAACGAGACACCTCTGAAAAACACGAGACTCACGACGACCAGACCGGGAAGGGAAACGGAAGAACTTAGGAGCAAAGAAAAACGAAACAGAGCTGAACGAAACGCTCAAGAGAAAGAGGGCACCGAACGCCGGGCATCCTAGGCTTGCGAGCTGATTAGCTTGTCCAAAGGAAAATCATAGAAACAAAACAAACAACAAGAAATTAAGAAAAAGAAAACAACGTTTTTAGAGTCGCATATCTCTCGCGTCTCCAAACACCGACCCGCGGTTATTTTTTTAATTGTTGCGGTTATGCTTTCGGTTTTTTTTTTTTTTTTTCTCATGCGCGTTTTTCGTTCATTTTTTGCGCGCAGCGCCATTTTTTTTTTTTTGCAGCAGTTTTTGTTGTTTATTGTTTGTTTTTTTGCGAGTTTTCGCTGACGAGTATTTGAGATATCCGAAGTCCGTCATGAAAACCTTTCGAGATAACAAGGACAAAAAGCATTGTGCCTATGAGAGCTCATTCCGTGACAGGGAAAATTTGCACGACTTAACCACTATTTCTGAGATAGCCCGTGTTCGAGTTAACAAGCAAATTACTGTATATGCATATTAGTGCAAATCTTGAGGTTGCTTTGCCCGCAACACTCAGCTCAGTCGGGGGGGCACTGCAGTTTGGGTGCTCGCAGAACCCATGAGACCAGATTGTGGAAACCCTGTGTTTTATGGAACCCAGTTTGAGAACACCCGCTATAGATGCTTACTTGCGAGGACTATGCCTGCCACTGGCGGTGGTCCACTTTGGCTTTAGGGCTCCACTTTGGTAGGGCTCCACTTTGGTTGCCTGCAGTGACTGCTGCGTTCCACGTGTCGCTTTGGTTCCATGCAGTGGCTGCTGCGTTCTACGAACCTCGAAAGCTTCAATATGAACAAGAAAAAGTGGCAGATATGAGCATGTGTGGTGCCATCCACAAGTAGCAGCGTGAAACAGATGTTTTCCGTTCTTCTCAGCCGTGCATCGGAGTAATGCCCTTTTCTCACGTTTGTTTCCAGAAATGCGCGCACTGCGTGAAATTTCAGTAGGATAATGCACCGCCTAAAGACTCCTTCGTAAACGTTTCATTGCACTCAGTCATTGCCCCATTGTCCTCTCTTTTTTGTACAACCGAATGGTGTTGGAACTCCCTGTAGCGGCATCCTTCACTACCGGCCAGCTGACCCCGGAATGGCGCTATTTTGCCGGCGGTCGAATTCCCGATTTCTGCGACTCTGCCCCGTTCAAAGTGGCCCGTAGGTTGCCGGCGTCGATGGGCCAACTTGGCACCGTTCGGGCGGGCTTAGTTAGGGACGTACCATGAGCCATCCCAGTGTGCGATGCTCGGCATGCGTCCCGGGCTCCTCCAGGACGCTGCCCTTGCCGTGACGGCTTGCCTGTGTGCCCAGAGTACTACCTGATGGACGGGGCATCCATCCTGCCTGTGCTCGCCCTGGACCTCCAGAAGGGCGACGTGGTAGGGGACTTCTGTACCGCTCCAGGAGGCAAGCTCCTCGCCACGCGGTTCACCCTGTTGCCAGGTGCGTGCGCACGTCCGTCTCCAGAGGGTCTCGCCAGATTCGAGACCGTTGCTGAGTTGCGAGACTGCATTCGTCCGTCCGTCGTGGCTCCATAGCCCGATTTATCGGGGAAACTCGCATTGGCGTTTAATCGTGCACCAATTCGACTTCCCCGCACAATTAGCGGGAAGCGTTTTCCCACTAAATGTGGTATGGAGGGAACCCGAATTGGTACATTGTCATACGCCGCTTCAATTTCCCCGCCAGATTCAGCGGGAAAACTTAAATTGCCGAGTTCACTAACAGTGTCGTAAAATGATAAAATAAAAAAATTGGTATTGGGCGTTCTGTTTTAATACTTTTAAGATGTTTTAGGATTAGGGTCTTCCCTTAATTCGATTTGAACGTTCACTATATCTGCGTATCTGCCCCATCTTTTAAGCCTGCTCACCTGAAAGCGGGGAATAATAAATCGTGGGAACTCGCTCGTAGCAGTTTTTTGTTTGGCATATTTGCGTCCTTTTTCTGCGACCGCGTTAAAATTAAGTGGGCTAAGTCCGGTCAGGGACGTGGTGCAGCATTACCCTCGGAACCCACCCCATTTGCAACACCAGCACATTTTCTTTAAGCCAGGAGCGTGGCAGCTGGAGGGAGTCCTGTCGAAAATTTACTCGAATTTGACAGCATGGTCGGCGTTTGGACAGTTTTTGGCCCTGCGGTCATTGAACCGAGAAAAATAGATGGCCATCTTTCGAAATGTCGTGATAGTCCTTGCGACGTGAGGGGGCGCTGCTCCTCGGTCTGAATCCGGGGTTGGCCACGATTGGTTGGAGCCTGTCCCTCTTGTTCCAGTCTGTCCCTCTTATTTCCAGCGCGGTGCAGGAGCCTACGACCAGCTCTCCCTCGAGGCTCAAGCGCCTGCAGGCGTGCAGTGCAGAGCCTACGTCCCGGATTCGCAGCTGGGCTCGGTGCGAATCCAGCAGAAGAACATCCTCGAACCTAACAAGCTGGCAAAGGACTCCTTTGACAAGGTACTTGCGACTCCGTCCGTGGCGGGGGTTCTCGCCCTGTTCCATCTCGAGGAACCTTTTTCCTGACTACTGACGGCCCAAAAACCCTTCCCACTCTTGGCATTCACACTGTGGAGGTCCTCTGAACAATAATTCACATACTGATTGGTGCATAGTTTCTCATCAATGGGTAACTCTGATTTTCTATACTCGTTTTCACCTCAAGAGAAACGTGGGTGCGTCTTTCTCGACGCATGCTTATTGTTTGCGTGCCGTCGCACACATTAATTCGTTCTGCAAAGTACATGGTTCCGATTAAAAGTTTGCTCTCAGAAAATTTAGCGTTGTTTAAGATAAAACAAATTCATAATTTTTAGTAGGATAAGGAATATATATCCTTAATATGCACATATTCACCGAATTCAACGCCCAACAAATACTCAAGATAGATGTTCGTAGCCAGCTCAACAGCTGTCCCCGCTCGCTTTCCTAAAATGGCAACTCCGGCTGCTGCAGTCCAGTGCTGTTGGCACTCACTCTCGAAGGCGTTTCCCCCTCGGGTGTACTACAAACGTCACGCGAGGTAAATGTCTTGTCGAGCCAGACGAGGCAGCGGATTACAACCGTTTATTCTTGGATGCGGCGGCAGTACGAAGAAAAAAATGTAGTGGGAGTCGTCAACCTGACTGCTGACAGAACAAGGGATCAGTGTGCTAGCTCCATCTACGATATGGAACATGGCTTCCAACGTGCCGAGGGAGCTGCGAAAACTCCTTCGAAGAAGTGCCCGAAATCTGCTGACAAAGCAAGAGGATTTCAAATCATGACATGCACACGTTGACGCCCTTGAGAAGCTGCCTGCGCAACTTTTTCTGCCGTGGGGAGGTCGACGTTGAAGACAATCGGCAGCTCGTCTCCAAGACGACGACGTGCTGGCGTCCCTGTTCTGGGACTATCCCGTATCGCCCGCTGAAGGACGCGGGATTCGAAAAACAGAAACGGAATCACAACTCCTTCCCAATTGAGAGAGAGCACATCCTCGAAGCGGGCGGTGGTATTTGAGGGCATTCTGAGAGCACAGAGCCGAGAACACGAGATCTGCTTCAAAAACGGAGATTTGAGTGAACACCGCATCACTGTCAGACAAGGCTTGGACTGACAGCCCCATAAAGTCTGCAGGTCGAGCCTTTATGTCCGGACTGACGACCATGCTGAAGGCTCCTTCTGGAAAAGGTGAAAGGGGTGATTGTCATTCACGCAGGTAGTGACACTGGCTTCGTGTCCGGCTGCCCAGAGTGTTCCGTGGGAAGAAAGGGACTACCACGATGAAATGGACTCGAGCAGGTTTGAAACATGGGTTCTTCATCTGCTGGACCGCATCGAGCCTAACAGCATAATTGTTATAGACAATGCGCCGTACCACAGCAGAAAGGCTGAAGCTGTTCCCACAATGGCAACAAAGAAGGGCGGGTCCAGCAATGACCCCTCTTTCAAGAGCCTAGACTGGACTTCCACAACAAAGAAAGAAGACCTTCTGAGCGTTGTGGCAACGGTGAAGGATCGCTACACGAAGTACAAAGTTGACGTACGTGGCTACAGACGCCGGACACATGGTGCTCAGGCTCCCACCGTGCCATTGCGAACTAAATCCCATAGAGTTGGTATGGGCACGAGTCGAGCAGAAGGTCGCTTCCAAGAACATCACATTCAAGCCGAATGACGCTGAGAGGCTCTTGAGGAAGCAGTGGACCACGTAACAGCTGTCCGTTGGCATGGCTGTATAGAACCTGTGAAAAAAAAATGGAGGCGAAGTTTTGGGAATCGTGATGTCCCAAAGTCGCACCTCGAACCAGTCATCATCCCCCTCGATGCAGGCGGCACGGAGGAGGAGAGTGAAGACGGACGGCGAAGCAGGCGGCGAAACGAGGGTGAAGAGGTCTTCGGTGTTTAGCCTTTAGGATGGAATCAACGATGGACTGCCGAATGTCCCCCCGTGACGTGTGCTCTCCTGACAGTGGCTAGAACTTTGGATTCTGTTTGTCACACCCCAGAACACAAAATCTTTTTTTTTTTTTTAAGGACCATTTATCTATACTGCGTTATTGGATTCTCTGACTTTATACACGCCTCACCTCCCATGTCTCTATGTTGTTGTTGTGATTATACCTTTCATTAAGTAACAGCCTTGTTCATGGCTTCTCGAGGTCTTTTGAAATCTGCTGTATGTATTCAACTGCACCGTGAATCACCAATCCAAAGTTTGTACTGCACTCACTAGGTTTGCCCATCTACAGCAGAGGTTTTGGACGCCATTTTGGCTTCCTGGTTTCTAAACAGATATGCATAAAATTATACTTTGAGGGAAAATGGACAGCATTGCTTCTGTCCAAGAAAGAAGACGTAGTGTTGGCGTCATGCCCAAAAGTGGAGCATTGTTCTCCAATTTCACTTGCTCACCTCATGCATGATCACTGTCAGATACACTTTATATTGGGGTCTAGACATTACGTTCAGCCCCGTCTTCCATTGAGATAGCTCCATAGATTGCAGTGATCAGTTCTCCAGGCAGTCCGTGGGAAAGTAAACTCACAAACTGCCATCCACACGCCTTGGGGCTGCTCCGGCAATAAGCGTATCTCACATCCACCATGCTGCTTCACATTATAATTGGAATTCTTACTGCAGTCCATGCGCAGCGCCACTTGGGCAACAAGCGTAAGCTAAGATTGGATCCTGGAGGAGTGTATCTGTCATGCACCACGCTGGAAGAGCGTATCTCACATCCAGCCACCATCGTACCACAATGCCCAGATTGCCGGGCAGGGATTCCTCCCAAGCTCCTCCATCTGTTATGAACCTGTGAATCAGCAGACCCAAAATGCCTAAATATGATGCCTAAAAGAGCGCAATACAAAACACCTTCGACCGATTTAATCCTGTCAAATCAATATACAACCATAAGGAGCACTCCCAGTTTTGAGGGTATTTGTGGTAGCCGACTCCCTTGAATTCCTGACTGCTTAGTGCTCCACCCTGGATCATGATTTATCAGGTTTTTCGCCTGTAAGAATAAAAAAGGTTTACCAGTTACATGTGCACTTTTGACAACACGAAAAAGATGCCTCAAATAGGAAACATGTACGGTTAATTCTCATCAGGAAAGTACCCGAAGTTTGTCTCTGGCAAGCCACAGGCAAATGTTCAAATTTTGAGATATATGGTGTTAATTGCGGTTATATAACAACAAAAACAGGAGAGGCAAACTTGAGTATGTTGTAGATGGCATCCATAACAAAGGAAAAGAAAACCAGAACTTCCTTCGAAAAAGCCTATGTGCTCGGACATACGTGTCATCCATATCACTTGGACAAAAAGCACATTCTACACACGAGGGCAGCACGACGGAGAACTGATCTGAACCATTGAGGAGCACCGACATAGAACACCAGAACTTTGAAGCAGTGACCCGCTGACATCGATGAAACAGCCCAGAAATCATTCATTGGCAGAGGACAAACTGTGAGCACCTGTAGGAGAGGTGTTTTGCATTCTGTAGATGCCACCGATCATTGAGTTCCTCTCCCCAAGGACAGACCAGGCAAGGAAAGCAAAATCTCAAGCCTCAGATCCCAGACCTCTCGCATGGACTGCCCAGCTGCCTACGCTGGGAAGGTGAACAACACTCCAGAACGTATAGGCTGTCACGAAAGCAATGAATGCGTGGAGGGAAAGACGTTACAGGACGTACCTGTTGAACACAGTGGATACAGAGAAGCTCTTCTGGCAATTACAGTCTAAGCTCGTTATAACAGACCTTGATTTTGACCAAGATTTCGGTCTGTTGTAAAAGGAGTATGTTGTATGCAGATATGAAGTTGAGTCAATGGTATGTGGAGGAAAACCAACCGAACTTCACAAATCGGTATGTTATATCCAAATGTCTGTTGTAACCAGGTCTGTTGTAATGAGCTTAGACTGCGTGCACTTTGGATCCTGGTGCATGCAGTTCAGTCAAGTTAGAAATATTTTAACCTGTGACATTAAAACAAAACTGTTGTAGCATAAAATAGGATTTGCAACAAGAAGCAGGAACAAATCTTACACCGATGACAGGGAAAACGGTAATGCCGCCAGGATATCCCACCAAGAGCCTGTCCTCTTGTAAAGCAAAACTGATTCTGGCATGTGCAACATAACAAAGCTGGATACAATCCTTCGTAAAACTGGGCCCTACCCTGAGCATCGGGAAAATAAAATTGTAAAACGCACGCTGCACTACTAAAATAATCAGTTTCTTCAGTGATCGCGATAATGTGTTTACTTTCGGCATGTGCCAACAGGAAATCGAACCGAACTTCTTTGTTACTGCACTTGGCATTCGCTGTATATTCGATTAGTTTGCAGCGCGTTGCAAAAGCACTACGCTCAAGTTCTGCTTCAAACCCGAAAAAAAGAGTGGCCTGATGCGCAGCCGAATAACAAACACAGCGTGAGGTACCGCTTGCCCAACGGAACATCAGTAAACAGTCGATACGGCTGAGTTACCGTTCGATTGATGTGCTCTTCGATGAAGTTCGAGAAAAAGGGAACAGAGAGCCCTGTCGATAACAGCACGCTGCAAACTTCGCCAGTGCGAAAATGTGTACCCAGCGAAACGTAAGAGAACAGAATTATGGAGTGAAAATTGAAAGTCACCGCCACACGCAAGGAAACCGATTGTCCACTCCAATATATACGCGTGAACATCAGCGTAATAACGTAAACAAAGGTATATTCAGGACAAAATGAACTATGCACACTTGCGTTCGTGGCATGAAGCGGATCAGGTCAATCCCAGTTCATGAAGAAGTTGCGGCGATGTCGATGATGTCAACTGATCTTTTTGCTTTAGCACTCCATGGTTGCCGTTAAAAACTGTCCAGTATGCTGAAACACGCAACAAGTTTTTCCTCATTGTGTCTTTAGAATGCCAGTGACACCGAGAAATATGTTTATTGGAAACAGTTTAAAGAAGCGACGTAAAATGTGCATAACACAAGCATGTTTATTGGCTCTTTGCCACTAAAGAAAATGCTGCAGTGCTAGAGGTGGTTTTGGTTTCGGTCTTTTACTGTATGAATCCCACCACCTTCCGATGAAGAGTGGCAAAGTCTCTGCCATAATGTCACGCCATTTCATTGGTGGAAACCCAGAGCTGCTCCGCCACACTGGCTGGACCGGCTTTACTTGCCGTTTTGAGGTGAATGACGTGTACAGATTAGCAGGCTAAACGGGGAAAAAACGCTTCACAGGGTGTGGAGAGGGGTCAAACAACATGCTGGCTACGAGGGAGCCCGGCTTGAGGAGCCCAGGGCCTATGGGCGCGTGAAGGACGCTGCGTCCGGACCAGCGTTTGATTTGGGTGCATAAAAATATGCTTGCGACTGCTATGAGGAGGTATGTGCAGGCCACGTCTTCCCACGGCGGAAGTGACCGGCCACATTGTTGGCCTTGTGGCTCATCTTCAGCTGTGTCGCTACCTTTGTACATGCTCGATGTACGTGACTCCATAAATTGCATTTCACACTTTTGACTCAATCTTACGCTGTGCCCTATACTGTTCCATGTTCTATTGAATATGTTCGCTTTAGTGAACTTTCAGTCAAGCGAACTATTTCCTTAGGTCCCTTGAAGTTTGCTCAAGTGAGAGTTTACTGTATCTAAGCTACGATAAAATTTTCTAAATTCAACTGCGGCTATTACGCGAGAGGATATTGTTAGGCCAGGATGTCCCACCAACTGGCGTTCTTCGGTCCCTGATTTTGTATTTCTTTTTCTTTTCTCCAATATGAGGTTTAAAAAGACGTTGGCATATTAAGCGAGAAGATTTGTTAATCCCCTCGATTAGGTATGGCTGGGAATCTCGATAGGTATAACTTTATGTTGAATGCTTCGTTCGCTCGCCATCTCGATGGCAGTAGGCATTGTGACTTTCCCGAGCCTACGGTCCACTAAGTATTTCGAATAAAATTAACTTAGAAATGGACGAGCGGACAGCTTGGGAAAGGCCTTCACGGGATTCAGCTGGATTTTCGCTTAACCATGGTGCAGTAGTGAAAAGGATTCGATATTTGACTAAGTAACGTTTGATCAAAACCACGCCGGAACTCAAATCTAACATTCGCACATTCCTACGGGGTACATAGCTATCTCAGCGAATCCTGAAAATAAATTGTGTCGTCAACGTTTGTTTAAAGGAGTCTCCCTCGACCATAGCAAAGAGCGGAAAGGCCAGATCAAATGATCACTTCCTTTTTCCCCTCGCACCCACAAACTGCTTCATAGTTTTAGGAGCATGTTTGTATTATTATTTGGAATGTCGCGTAGGTATGTTTAAGCGGTTTCTCCGCCGCCGTTGGGCATGCTCATCGAGCAATGTTGGAGTTGCTTTTGTCTCCGCCTCCCTTCCCCAATCGAAGAAAAATTAATTGGAGCTTGGTCTTGCCCCGAACAGATTCTGTTGGACGTACCCTGCTCCAACGACCGCCCACTCTCTGGAAGAGGATGACAACAACCTGTTCCAGTCCGAAGCGCATGGAGGAGCGTCTGGCCCTGCCCCAGAGAAGCAGATGCAGATGCTCTGGTGGGTGGGCCCTGCACTCTGGCAGCCGCCCCCGCACTGGGGGGGTTATGTGAAGTGCGAGTCCGTCTGCTTCTTTTGCAGAAGTCGTAGTGACGATCCGAGCCGCCGAGCTCGGATTGGCTCTGATTGAGAAAATAGTGGGTAGACACTCGTGGTAGATGGCTTTGAGGTCTGCCTAATATTCTTCAATCAAACCAATCGGCGTCAATGTTCTGGCGTCACAGCATCCTTGCGAAAGAAACAGACGAAATACCGTATAAACTCGCGTAAGGGCCGCACTATTTTTCCCGATTTGAAAGCAAAATTTACGAGGTAAAAACACGGATAAAAAGAAACATCTGTATCCACATGCCGGAACTGAACATACATGAGCGCGCTCGGCTGCACTGGTCGGAAACGCCTTCACTCCGGAATCCGGACTCAGTCGTCAGTTGGATTTAATTAATTTACATAATGCGCAATACACTTTTTTTTTTTTTTTTGTGCTGTACTTGATGGCGTGCGCGGCAACTTTGACTTGGATCCCGTATGACTGTTGAAGTGGTACTTGCCCATTGCTGTTAGATTGTGCAAAAAGGCAGACAAATCACGACGCCAGAAAAATCACGACGCTTTGACACGAATCGAAGAACAAAAGGAAACCTCCCCAAAGCGTACAGTGGCGTTCGGAAACCTGAGTGCACGCGCGAAGCCGAGGCCGCTGAATCCCATTTCTCACGCTTGCCACGGAACCTGACACTGGCATATCCTTTATCTTTCTCAATGCTTTGCTGCAACATAAATGCATCCCGACAGTGCAGTTGACCACGATCGAGGTCGACAGCCATTTTGCCATGCGGTGATACGGATGAGTGGAGAGCAAATAACACGGGTATGCGGACGCGTGCCGCTACGTGCTTGGTGGTGGCTAGCGCCACCTAGCAGAGGCCCCATATAGGCGCGCCTCAAAAACAAGGGGTGAGGCGCATACGCGAGTGTATCTGTAGCTTTTTTTTTTTTGCAATACTGTCCTAAATACGGGGTGCGGCCCTTACGTGGGTGCAGCCCTTACCTGTATTATACGGTATGCACTCTGCATGCATACGCATTTACCTTGTTCGAGAGACGGAAGTCTCTGCGAAGTTGTGTCTTTAGGAGACGAGAGTTAGACCTGTGTGCAGGAAGGAGCAAGGCCATGGGAGATTAAGGGAGGACACTACCCAAAGGGTAATCTTTTTGGGCCTCTGCGGCTTAATACAAGTTAAATTGACCTTATATACTGGCAAGACAGAATTGCGAGACAGAATGCAGTGCAAAGTTTCATCTGTGCACGTGAGTTGCGAAAAAGAAATTATGGTCGTTTTTATCCGGCACATTTCAGTGACATTGCTTAGGAAGACTATCGTTAAAAAACTAACGTAATGCGCAACATTTGTTTTGCTGCATAGATGCGCAGCAGAATGCCTGGGAGGAGAGTGGAACTCTGAAAACAAAATTTCCAAAGAGTAATTTATTTATGCTAACATCGCGAAAAATCAATAAATTTTTTGCCTTTTATGTTGCCGACAAAATCTTAACATTTCCTGTAAAAGGCATCCACAAACTAAAAATAAAAGCAATGTCACAGTTGCATTGCCCATTAAATTCCAGGTAAGAAAAACAATGACTGAGCCTGTTCCTTTTGTCCCATTACCAAGCTGATAGTTTTCCCTAAAGTGAAATTTATCCCGAAAAGTGGAACGGAGAAAAATGTATTCAAAGTGCTCAGAGCCTCTCCTTTTCTTTAGCATCGAGGGTGGGAAAGAAAATAATTTATAAAACAATAACTTCCTAGTGTAAACAAATGAAAATTTCTGGGAATACTCCAGATCAGGGGTGGCCAAGCTGCGGCTCTTCGCGTGTTAATGTGCGGCTCACGGCTCCTCCCCCCTTCCCCCGCCTCCGTCGTGGTCACAACGCGTTTTAAATCGAAAGAAATGTTGCGGTTTGGTAGTCTACATACAGTTGGGCTGGTTTTGACTCGGATAGATGGAAAGTATTTCGAGTTTCGTTTATTGTTGTAAACAAAAATTTGCCCCCCCGCGAGCTCTTGGAAGTTTCGTGGTTTTGTTTGTGGCTCTTAGGCCGTCAGCCTGGCCACCTCTGCTCTAGATATTGATGGATGTAAATATGGCATTTTTCAAAATCAACTTTTTTTGCAGAAATATATTTTTCTGGGTAGTGTCCCTCCTTAATACGCTAATATCGCGACATATATTAATGCCGTTGACCCAGAGACTCAATAACTGATGAATTTTGTTTTTATTTTCTAATGTGTCCCACATTTATTTCACCCGCCTTTTAGTTTCCTAAAAGAGGTCAAAAGCCTTATTGTCGAAAGCTACCATCATATATACAGTCGAACCTCGTTATATCGAACAGTGCAAGGACAGTGAATTAATTCGATATAACCAAAATTCGATATACAAAATCACACTAAAAACGCGTCAAAGTGCAGCGCGATTTAATCACTAAAAAGCTAGCGGCAAAAATGACTACCCACGTGAAGCGCTAACATAAGCTATTTATTTCGGCGAAAAAAAAAAAAAATCTGCCGTAGCGTAGATTCCGCTTTACAGTCTCCAAGCAGTCCACCAGCGCCATACCACTACCGTCGATTGCGCTGCAGTAGCGGCATAAAAGCGTCAAAGCAGCCACAGCTTCGCCCGAAGTCGGCGAAGTTTTGTGCTTGGTGGATGAACGCGAAGTCCTTTGCTTTCTGTTGAAGCATCGGCCCCGACACCGGAATGTTCCGAGCCCTTGCGTCCATAAACCACTTGTGAAGTGATCTTTCCACCTTTTCGAAGGCCGGTGTACAAATACGGCGTACGCCGGAGTGCATGCTTCGTTCAGCCTTCGATTTGATGTCACTTTTCGTCTTCAGCAGCATGCTGAAATGTCTTCGCGGTATGTTGTACGCTTCGGCAACGCTCGACTTCTTTTCTCCTTTTTCAACGCAGCAGACGATTTCAAGCTTCGTCGCTAACGTCAGCGGCGCACGTTTCTTTACGTTTGTTGGCATCAGTACGCCACATGCAGTTGACGCAACGTCGGAGCTGACTGAGTGACTGAGACCGTATTGCCCGTATGCCGCCGAGTCTGGATGGCGCTCTCGGCACCATAGATATAAAGCTTTACGCAGACATGCGCTTGTAAAAGTCGCAAATGCCTGCAGCGCCACCGCTATCCTCCGATGTGTTGCGGGAAAGCCCGCCGTATCCTTCGATGTGTTGCGGTAAAGCCTGCCGCCTGTCCCCGGAGCGCACGCTTTCCGGCGCAGCAAAGTTCGATATATTAATTTTTTTAACCGACCGAGTTTGCTATAAAAAATTTAAAATGCATGTAATTCTTATGTCAGTTCGACAACGATTCGATATAAGCAATAATTCTATATATCCGTGTTCGATATAATGAGGTTTGACTGTATACTGGGGATATTGATGCTAGCCTGACCAGGGGGCTTTATTTTGAGCTAGCTGGTACATATTGGGGATGAGTCAGCTTGGACTTGCAGAAACAGACGTAGAAAGACAGAAACAGGCATAGAAAGACATAGAGAAGAAAAACTGAAATTGTGGTGTGCCACACCCAGGTAACTGGTAGGGGACGTTTAGTGGTAACGCTGAATGTTATAATTTCTTGGCGTAAATATTCCTTAAAACTAATAGTTACTTTGTGTATATGTGAGGAGCCTCCGAAGAAGACGATTAGTATGCACGTACGAAGAAGTGTACTAAAGCAAAGCTGTTCATTGTTTTGTCTTGTCCCGATCCTTTCTACGTCTCCTTCTGCAAGTTCAAGCTGACCCATCACTTAATGACCAGGGAGCTTTGAAGTAGTAAAGAAAACCCTGAGAAGCTGAGCAGATGGATAACTGCTCTGGTGCATGTACATTTTTCTAAAAATTTTAGAAGCGCAGGGACGTAAATTTGAACCCGTGCAGCAAGAAACTGAAAAGAGGGGCAGACGCGAGCACGCGGGAGACATTGGAACGCCGAGCTCCGACGGGACCGACTAGATGGATGGGCCTAAAGCTGGCTCCTTTGTTTCCAGTGCACTCGTCGAACACGTTTGAATGCCAGAGACAACGCACGCCGGCCTTCCACGTTCGTTCTGAGGACTTTGACGAGGGTGGTGGAGACGAAGGGAGCCAGCTTTAGGCCCACCCACTAATCCTTCCGACCAGAGCTCGGCGTTCCGACATCGTCGCCACTTTCTGCGTCTCTTCCTCTACCTCAGTTTCTTGGCGCATAAATAAATTGGTAAATATGAGCGTAACCCAATCGTAAAGTCAGACTCCGTTCAACTTTTGCACCTTTTAAATTCTCGTCCGAGGTTATTTTCCTTCTACGGTATCGTTCTTTTCGACAGCGACGATAAGGACAGTCACTCAGTGCTACCGACGCGGCTACTTTGTGTTTAGACGTAGGAAGTCGCGGCAGCTGACACTTTGATCGCATTTACGGTACGACACCGGGCTCACATAGCGTACCTGCCTTGAGTCGTCTTAAATTTTCTAGCTCAAGCGTCCGCGCCACGAAGCTCCGTTGGAGGGTTCGTACCGATTTTCACGAGTAACGGACCGATAAGGCTGAAGCCACTAAAGAAGCCACGGGTGCCGACACTCTCCTCGAACCCCTCCCATTTCATTGCCTATCGTCCAAGTGCAGAGGCAATACATGGTTAGTGGGAACTGAGCGGAGCTTTAAAGGAAGCTGAAGTGGTTTTGTATTTGAGGAAAAACACCTAAATCGTCTTCATTTGGCCTCCGGGATCACGAATATCGACATTATTTTTCAATTTGGTGCACGGAGGCTGCAGAAATTAAATTTTAAAGTACCTCCAAAGCCCTTTCTTCCTGGGGCGTGACGTCATACTAGGAGTTTCGGAATCCTGCTCTCGCTCATCTTCACCGCCTGTCAAAGCTATGCACACGCACTCTCGCTACAGCTGAATCTCGTTAATTCGAACACGCTTAATTAGAACTTTCGGTTTATTCGAACTGACGCTGTGGTCCGGTCCACACTATATGTATTTCAATGTGCGAAAATGCCCGGTACTTCGAACGCTTAAGCGTTCGCGCCGGCTAGTCGAACATCCCGCGCCTCCGACCCGGCCTTGTGGCCGCGCTACGCCGTTCGTTAGATGCTACTCCCGAATGTCAGTTCCAAATAACCATGACAACCGATGACGTAGTGACCTTGAATGCTGCGATGAGCGGTGCGGTGCTGGCAGAGGCTGTTGTCGTTTTCTTTTTTGCACGGTGACGGTGCTGTGCTGCTGCGGTTCGGCGTGTTTTCGGTGGGCGCGGATACTTACGTTTCTTGCCTTGCTCTCGCGCGTTGCTGCGCCTCGGCATGTCTTCATTGGGCGTGTGACTGACGTTATCTGGATTCCAAGCGTCATGAATAGCTGATGCCTAGATCATTCAGGCTCGTGCCTTCAACAGGCGACACCTGATGCCGCTTCAGCCCTTAGTGGCGAAGATTCTGATGCCAGCGAAGAAATGCCCGCACCTAGTGCAACTGACGTAAGCGTCGGCGCTGGACACAACCGCACACTACTTCTCGTGCCAAGAGAATGCTGATGCCGCATTAGAGCTAGTCTCAAGCTCCAAGCGATGTTGTTGATTCACGACTGAGGAACCGCGCACAGGCATGCATCATGGATTACTTCTGTTAGTGATAGGTGTAAATAAATTTCCCGGAACTCGTCACTCATGTGTTAGCTCAGTGCACATGCGCCACCCAACGCAGTGCTGCACGTAAGTAGTCCATTTAATGAGCTTTCTTTAATTCGAACTCCGTTTAATTCTAACTAATTTTCGGTCCCCCTCGAGTTCGAATTAACGAGATTCGACTGTATTTTCAAAAGGGTCAGAAATAGACGTCACGACTGGCGTCAGTGCGGAAAAATATACCTGGCAAGCTTGCAATTGCACATGCTGCCCCACAAGCGACACGCGCTTGGCGGCCCAAAGATCCTAGTATGAGCGTCATGACTGGTCGGAGATTTTTCGTGTTTTCTCGCGTTTAGTTACATCTTCGTGGAAAACAGACTTCATATTCACATTCAAGGGGAAAAAATACGCCAGACTTTACCTCTAACTCAATTCTTTCAAAAAGTGTTTCAGCTTCCCTTTAAGTACAGGCTAGAGAAGCTCGGGCAGTGGTTGCGGGCGGTGCAGCTTCCCGCGAGTCACCGCCGCGGCGGGTTTGTGCAGCAACGCCCTGCAGTGCCTGCTCCCGGGAGGCAGCCTGGTGTACAGCACGTGCTCCCTGTCGCCGATCCAGAACGACGGGGTGGTGCACATGGCGCTGCAGCAGCTGTGGGAAACAACCCCACTCGAGTTTGCTGTGGTGGACCTGTCGTCGGCCCTGGGGCCCCTGGAGGGCACCTTCCGCTTCTTCGGGGGCAGCCGCTACGGTTGCCTGGCCCTGCCCCACCTGCCCAACAACTTCGGCCCCTTGTACGTGGCCAAGATCGAGCGCGTGCGCTGACGACGCTTCGGTCCCCACTTTGAAGGAAACGACGGTCTCCGGCGGCACCTTTACGGAGGGCCGTGCCGCGGACGCGTGACGCCGGTAGGCTGAGCGCTTCCAGTTTGGACTACGTCCCGAGAAATGGGTGCGGCATCGGTGTCCGTTACGCAAAGGACCGATTTGCCTCGAAGACGCCACGAGTGTTAGCAGCATTCACCGGTGGCCGTAGTTGCGTGTTCTGCAGCCCGTGCAAACTGTCAGCGTTCGCCAGATTCCTTGCGCACCGTCGGAACTGTTGCTTGTGGCAGACGACATCTTGATGACAACAATGTGTAAATACCTCCTATGGTACTGCGTCAAAGTGCCAGCTTGTGCCAACAAGCCGGAACGTAGCCGCATTTAACGCTCTCTCGTGAAAGGAGGTCTAAAGACCGGTTCCCGCCGAACCCACAAGTGCGGGTTCTCGTTAAGGGACGCTTCAAATTTTCTCTTCCCGGTGCGTCGTTAGGTTTGCCAAACCTCCACCTCACGACTTTGACTAACAGAGCGTGCATATCAACTAGTGTCGCCCGTGCAAGCTCGCGTACCCAGAGACTAGTGTGTCGTTCGTCGAGTTACTCTTGTGAGTGAGGTGCTGCTTCTGTGAAGGAGGAGCCTGGTTTCAGGCCTCATGTCTCTGCGCAACTGTCGGCTTGTGAAGGCAGCGGAGGCATCGCGGTGCCGGCACCCGTGTTTCCGATGGTTTCCTCTTGGCATGGGGCACTGGAAGCTCTTCTCGTTTACAAAAAGAGCAGTGCCATTTGGCATTGCTGCACACGGTCCTGCGTACTGCATGCATTGGGGTACGGCCGACTGTTCGTCAATCCCACATTTGTGCCATTCATTGTGCGAAGAGAATAAATTACCATTGAACCTAGATTCTGTTGTACCACCATGTGCGCCTTTTATCTGCTACGGTGAGAGACACCCTCCTGATGTCCTTGGCGGTCACTGGAAATAGCACCAAGATGGCTGTGGCATTTTCTGAATGCTATTCCAAGGTCGCATCAAAGGCGTGTGGCGCATTATGCATGATTGACTCGTTTTCCCAAAGACGCGTTTCTGCACGCTGGTGTTGCTTCTTTGGACAAATTTGCTTGTTCTCAAACAAGGAGTTGGCATACCATACCCTCACTAGATTAATATTTCTTTGGGATTTCTCCATGGATCGGTTTGTTTTGTTTGTGGTTGCACTAAATAGTTTTAATATCTGGAATATGGTTAAGCTACTATAAGTTTGCCTAGGTGTGTTACATGCACTATTTGCAACTCCCACCACTAGCTTCTTTTCCTTGTTTCTCTGTTTCATGCTTTAGCCACTGGGTTGTGCCAGTTTTGGGTGTGCGTTCCTGTAAATGCCATTTTCCTGTTTCTGTTTCTCATGTGCATGCATCACTAGTTATGCCCATGCATCAGTAGATGGTATCCGCTCAATTGAATTTTCATAACTTGCAAGCACAAAATATTTTGACGGGGCTGGGAACCAATCTCCGGGTCTCTCCATTATCAGTGAGGTATGCTAACCACTGCACTAACCCTTCCCTTTGATCAGTATAGTTTACTCATCTGCATATTTGACCCAATTTCTTTTTAGAGACCATGAAAAAAGGATGAAAATGACTCGCGATACATTCCACGTGGCTCTTGACTCTTGCGAATGGTGATTCAATGTTTCTGAAGCCCATAAATTAGAAAGCATGCGTGTGCACATGGTGGGACAGACAGTGAGAGGATTTCTGGAATACAAGGAGCACATACCATGTGCCAGAAAGTAACGTATCACATTCCACATTGCGGAATATGCTTTCAGAACACTCGATCAGTGTTGTGGAATGGGCACCCCCATTCCATTCCAGTTCCATTCTGGGGACGTAGAGTTTCCGACAATTGCATTCCGTTAAACTCCTCAGAATGGGACAGTGGGTCAATTCTCACTCTTTAAATGACTCAACTTCCCATCCCTCTAATTTCTAAATGTGAAGAAATAGTCATTGACAGCCATATTGTGTTACTGGAGAAAAGCAGCATCAAGCCACTGACGTTATCAAACGCATAGACGACTGTAAATGTATGTAAAAGCTCTCTAAAAGCTCTCATTCTGCTGGGCCAAAGGGTGGTCGCACAAAGCTCTTCACAGGCACTTGTGTCACTGTAGACATCAATTGTGTGATCATGCGTAAAGAAGCTTGCGAGTCGCAACAGACACCAAAAATTAAAACCACTCATTTTCTTCGCAAATGGACCGATACTCTCCACAGATATATGGTTAGCGTGTTGTTTGTTTGATAAGGCCTTAGAAATGTCAGGTTCGTGCGTGGCACGAAAGAAGCCATCTTGCTCTGCTTCATATACTTGCATAACAGCACCACTAGTGCACTGTTAGAAGCGACGCTGCGGATACCAGCCCCAAATCTCCATGCATTGCGGAAAGGACAGAAAACCGCTGATAAAACGCAATTGGTATATGGCACCAGCACAAGGGACTGTAGCACCATATTATGGAGCCTGCTTTAAAACGTAAACTTTACGTTTGCTATATGATTCTTGCAGATTTCTTAACATATTCAGTTCTTTATAGTATTCGTTCCACGCGAACACTAGAAGATCGGCTGGTTAAAAGCAGGGAGTCGAACTGGTCATTCTTCCGTTTCGGGTTCAGTAGCTTTGCATTTTCTGGTTTGGTTCTGGTTCAGTCATGTTTTTAAAATAACAGTATGGCGGCATTGTTACTCACTGTAGATGAGAAATTTAGCCAGTGCAGTATGACTGCTAGCCTGGGGTCTTTAACGGGTATCACAGTACTGATACGCGACTGCACGCTGAGTATGATGCTCATCCAAATTGAAACGGCAAACTACCCACACCGCATGCCCTCACGACTTTCTTGAACGACTGAGTTAAGGAGAAAGACAATGAAGGCTGGTCAAAAGACGGTTGGAACAGAGAAGGACATAAAAGAGAATGGGCAGACGCTGATTTCTAGAAAACGCACTACAGAAAATGTTTCTTCAAGCTGGGTCCAGGGCTCTGAGTTGCTGGCGACCAACGCCGCAGTGTCGTGGCTTCGCCTCTTGGTGCCTCCAGATTTCGCCACTGCGAAACAAATGTGCCGACATCCGTTAACTTTTTGTTTTTATTTTGATGTTTGCTTCACATAGACGTGAAATATACTTATTTGTTTCATTAATTTTTAGCTGTCTTGATGTCGTCGCTGCTGTTTGTGTAGTCAAAGCTGAGCCACTGATGCCATTGTTGCAAATATTTATTTACTTAGCGCCGCCACTCGCTGGAAGGCACGGCTCGCATTTGATTACCCGAAACCGTTCCCAATGAGCTGGTAGCCATCACATGAGATTACAGTTCCGTTCAGTTCGGGTTCAATATCAAATGTTTGATTTCAGTTAGTTTTGTTCTGGTTCAGTTATGATTTTGCTCCAGTTTTCGGTTCGGGTTTGGTTTGACACCGTGGTTAAAAGCTACATGCTCTTCGTGTATGATTATAAGAGCCGCTTTGTCACATCGAGCAGCAGCAGGAATGACACCTTGTTCGTCTACAACTAGTCAGTTCTGGTTGCATCACCGAGGTCATGCCATTTTCATCCTCGAAAAAGCATAAGCCAGTGAGACAATCAAGCCGTCAGTCACCTCCACTGCAATGATGCTGTTTCGAGAGCCGCTTGCCATGCGCTAGTGCAGTGGTTCTCAAATGGGGGTCCGCGGACCCTTTGGGGTCTGCGAAGGCATTCTAGGGGTCCGCGAAAACCTGCCTCATCAGTCAAGCCCGGCAATAAAAAATCTATTTTTTCAGACTGAGAAGAAATGTTCCAATTATTGTGTTTTTCTCGTGCGTATGTCAATGAGAGAAGTCTACGTCACACTAGATCTTAGTTATATCAATTTATTAAATCATTATCATAATTAACGTACACCTTTCCCTTCCCCTCACCACGAACGGGGTCCTCCATCATCTCCGCCGATCCATAAGGGGTCCACGAAACATCACTGGTTGAGAACCACTGCGCTAGCAAATTGCACCATCAGACGATAGGCCATAGATTAAAATTGACACAGCTCGCATAAGAACCGTGCATATTCTATTCTCACTTCATTCTGGACAAAAGGCATCTAATTCCATTCCCATTCCATTCCGGAGTCGCGAAAGTGCTGAATGATTCCGGAATCATTCCAACTCCGGAGTGGCAACTCCGCAACACTGCATCCGATTGAATACATATCATTTTAGTATATTTGTAACACAGATAGGAAACGCCGAAAATGACATGGCAGGGTAGTGCAGTGATTAGTACACTTCACCGTAATTGAGGGGGCCCAGAGTTCGATTCAATCTGAATATTTATCTCATTCAATTACTGCATATTTTGACTAGTACATATTTCATTGAGACCATAAAGGCAATGAAAATGGCCAGTGATGGCTTTTGTGCGCTAACATTTATAGTGACCAGTTCGTTCAATCTATATACGGCTGATGGAGGCGGCTCAGAGGCTTTCCATTCATATTGTATGTTTGCATAACATATGTTTTATATGAAAGGATAGACTGACTTTCACCGCTAATGACCGCAAAGGGCATTACATTACCAGAGCACGGGGAGTATGTTTTTTTGCATCCCAAGGTCAAACACTTGCTCGTACTGGCTCCATTAATTCGGTGTGTAAGGTATCTATCTACAAGCACATAGAACCATGCTTTTGTTGCCGCAGAGATAAACTATACATTGTTTAATCTCCACCCAAACTTAGCGCTAATAGTTGGGACCGGCTGCTAAGGTTTCGGAGCTTGACATTATCTAATTAAGAAATTTTAAGCGACCTTCTCAAATTCTTAAGGAGAAAATAGGGCTCACTTTTTCTAAATGGACTTTTTCGTAAATGGCAACGCCACCGGTCAGTGTTCTAGAATTAGGACATTCATGAAAGGGCAGTTGAAGATGTGTGCTCATTGGACCATCCAACCATCAATCTTGCGCCATGTGATCACACTCTTTGCACAACGAGGAGGGCATGACGTCGGCCATGTAGCTTTGCTAAGCCATCCTCCCGTGTCGCTCTCCTCTTTTTCATCCTCCTCGCCAATTTCCTTTTCGAACATGAACCACACGTGACCATCACATGGTTGCGTCTATGAACTGAGTGGCACCAGGTTTCAGTGTGGTTCTGTTCATGATCGCGGCAGCTGCCTTTTATTTGGTCCTGTAGCAATAAATTAAAGAACAGATGTTTCTTTACACTCCGTTACCATCGTGCAGGTGGACACGAGCATTCTAACGATGTGCGTAATTTCATTCAGCTTGAGAAATGTGTTTTGCATCTAAAGAAATTTAATATATACTCGCGAATTTTGTCAGCGATTATTTTGTGCACGCTTGTGTGACATATTTTGTGGAGCATTCACACAATTGAGTTCACAGTACGGTTGGGTGTGTTCTTGGTGTGCATTGCAACCAACACTGAATCGTGCAGTTCAGTTTGACTAGGATGCTTTATTAATATGTATCCTGACCAACGTTGAATCAGCTGAATTTGAAATGAACCTGCAGATTTTTTGCTGGGGCATGCCAGATGACCATTGTTGGTTTGGCTTATAAAAACCCTAAGATCTCAATATTTGCTTCGCTTTACCTTAGTTCAGAGCGCAGCCAATGCTACTGGCTAATGAAACCACTGAAGTGGATTCAAGACTCTCAAAGTCATCAGATTTGAAGCGAACGAAACTCCACTTTGATAAAGTGCACTCACTGTTGCAACAAAAAGGGCCAAAATCCATCGCTTGAGCAGCTCGGCGGCTCTTGCAGGCCTACGAGAACCGAGTTCACGTTGCTGTGAAGTTCAGGACGTAATTCCTATGGGGGTGTGCGAGTGAACAAAACTCGCTCACACTGCAACGCCCCATCTTGGCCTCACGAACGCCACACACTTTCGTTTGCTCAAACTGCTCAGCGGCTTGGCTCGTCTTTTTGTCGTGGTTCATTGTTTGATCGTCAGGGTCTCGCACGTCTTGCCGGTCTTGCCTTCACGCTGCTGTCGTTAAACCTACTGGACTGAGCGAGCGCAGTACTTTAGTGCGCACAGCTACCACTCTGCATCCGCTTGTCGAGTTTTGTTTGATAAAACCTTCCACCGGGCACGTAGTCAGGATTTTGTTTCGGGGGCAGGGCCGCCCATGACAAAATGCTGTATGAGGGGGAGGGGGAAAGGAGGTCCCTGCTAATTGGAACATTTTGGGGGGGGGCCTGGGCCCCATGGGCCCCCCCCCCCCGGCTACGTGCCTGCCTTCCGCACAACAAACCATGATAAGCTGATCGCGGGGTTCGTCGTCTGCTGCTTGGGGCTGTCGGGGCCTCGCCTTTTTTTTGCTCACACAAACCCTACTGGGCGGAACCCAACGTGCATGTGCCAGGGTGCTGGGCATCAAAAAAGTCACCTGATGCCCTCCCCGTGATTTGCACATACTCGAGCACAGAGAGTCGGGCGATGAAAGGCAAGATTGGAACGGTGGGCCTGTAACTTCCACTGCCCCGTCAGCGGTGAACTCTTCGGGCAGGCTGACTAAACCAAGCCATTTATCACTTTTGAGTAAGATAACAGAAAGTTTGGCATCTGGCTGCACTACTTTTGGGCAGGGATTGAGTGTTGAGCAAAGCGCATTTAGGAAAACTTTTTTTTCTTTCAACTTTATGTTTTAGTTTTTTGTTGTGCAATTTTTATTAGCATTGCAACTGTTTCTGATTTTGTAAAATGTTACCATATAAAGCTATGTCGAATGCTGTGATGGAAATGCTGCGCCATTGGTGCCAGATTGCGCCACGGACAAAAGTCTGCTACATCTGGCGCCAAAGGACCATTTTTGCTAAGAATACGTAGCTTGTACTGACGTCGCTTGGTCAGACAAAAAGGGGGAAAGGGCGCATGAGAGCATAGCTTCCGCTGCATTAACACTTCTGGCCACCAGAAAGAAAGGCGGACTGGAGTCACGTCACAAGCCATGTATAGCGCCACACCTGCGCTGATGTGGGCCTGAACGAAGCAAAAAATAAAAATATTTTATGCTCGCTCTATCTTAAAGGGCAACTCCGCTCAATTCCGAAAAATTTAGGCTTACATGTGATTCCATTTCACAAAGTACTACTCAACAGCTCTACGTCTTCGGATTCGCGAAATGTTGAGTATTATTTGTGTAATCTTAATTTAAACAGCTGATACCGAAACCGAAACTTCGGTTGCGTCAGGCAACATTGGTCTCGTGTCCTCAGAGTCATGGCCACGTCACGTCGAACCACGTGGTCTTGTGACGTTCGTAGGGGCGAGGTACAGGACACGCGACGCGGGTGGGTCGCTTCGCATGGCGTGGATGGTGATGGCCCGGGGGAGAGGGGGAAGGGGAGAACACGAAAGAGGAGAGGGGGAGCGGAGAAACCGGACATGCGATAAACGCGCAGGGCAGCGCAAACAAGCGCATCCGCGTTACGGTGATCACGTGGACGCCGTAGAGCCAACACCGGGAGGAGAAACTCATGACGTCATCGTTCAATTTCGCTTTGAGAAGTAAAAACAACCAAAGCGTGAGAGTGGCGTAGTCATGCCTTTGGCGTAGTGGTTCAACGTTGGCCGCTCCAACCCCGTCGCATTGACTGCGCTGACGATTGCGCCTCACGCCGCACGCTAGAGTTGGCAGATTTCGGCGACTTGGCTCGTTTGAAAGTTTGCTGGCCAGTTTATTAAATATATAGACGGAATTAGATCGTAATATTTGACATGGGGTCTTCCTATATGATACTGAAGAGGGCTGCATAGTTTTCTAAATATCAAAAATGAAGCGGAGTTGCCCTTTAAAGGGAAACACTGCCCAAAAAAAAA